>JACDXY010000024.1:0-127112 GCA_013842865.1 Diaporthe sp. NJD1
CTCTTTTTTATACTTTCCAAAACAGCTAAGTCATCCTTATGTAAAGAAATTCTAAAAGAAAGCTTAGCACGACCATTGCTATATAAATAAACCCCAAAAAGACCCTCGGCATCTACGAAACCTACAAATCATTCCATAAATTTAGTTGATAATCTATACAATTCAGTTGACGAGTAAGATCTGGTTAATAAGGAATTAAGACAGCTCTCACTAGAAATACATAAACTACCTGAATTTACAAGTAGAAGGGTAGAGGGGCCCTTTATAAGACCTAAAGTCCTAGTAAGGGCCCCTAAAGATTTTTTTTTTGCCAAAACCAAACCACAAATTAAAAAGGATGAAGCCTCCATGCTTGATGCATCCACAGAGTATATTAATGTAGAAAACACTATAATGTAAACCATCTAATATAAAACTAGGATATATACCAAAAAGAATTGTGAAAAAAGCTAAAATAGATAAGATAGTAAATTCTCTTTTAGTTAAATCTGAAACATTTTCTTCAAAGAATTTACTAAATGAACCACCAAAAGCTATTCTATTAAACATATATATACTGTAAGCAGCTGAAAGCACAATAGAAGAAGCAGCTAATGCCCCTAATAGTGGTAGTCTTTCAAATGCTCCGTATAATGACATAAATTCACCTACGAAGTTTAATGTTAGTGGTGTTCCACAATTGGCTAAAACAAATATGAAGAAAAAAATAGAAAATAAAGGCATAAGTTGTGTCATACCACGGTAGAATGCTATATTTCTTGTTCCACTACGGTCGTAAAGAATACCACCTACGCAAATAAATAAAGCTGAACTTACAAATCCGTGACCTAAACCTAAAAGTATACTTCCCTCTATTCCTTGGATTACATTACTAAATTCTCCTATTAAATATACTGCAGCATGAGACACAGAACTATAAGCAATTAATTCTTTAATGTCTGTAGTTCTTAGTGTACTAAAACTAGCGTATATAATAGTAATCACCCCTATTAAATATACTATGTAAGTATAGTTTAATGAAGCTTTAGGTAAAATAGGTAATATTAATCTAAATATACCATATAGACTCAATTTTAAAACAATAGCAGCAAGAACTATACTTCCTCCTAAAGGAGATTCAACATGAGCTCTTAGTAATCAATTATTTAAAAAAATTGTAGGAGTTTTTACCGCAATTGCAATAAATACCCCGCAAAATATAAATAATTGTGTAGTATAATCAAAATTAGTTTTAAATAAAGCATCAAAATCTGTAGTTCCCATTATAGAAGACATAGTTAATATTGATAGTAATAAAAATAAAGAACTTCCTAATGTGTATAAAAATATATAAAAACTAGCTCTTACTTTATTACCAGATCCAAATAAACCTATTAATAAAAATAAAGGAGGTAGTATACTTTCGAAAAAAATATAGAATAATAATATATCTAAAACTAAAAATACAGCTAATAATAATGTTTCTAATAATAACATAATTATTAAATAAGATGTTATATTTTCAGTTTATAGAATTTCAATTAGATAATAATGCTATAGGCATTATTATTGTAGTTAACAATACAAAGTAAATAGAAAGTCCATCTATTCCTAAATAAATATCAAAAAAACTCATATCGTGATATTCTTGTACAAATTGAAATTGGTTACTACTAAAATCAAATGATATATAAATAATTAAAGATATAATTAAATTAAAAATAGAAGTTGCAAGAGCAACTAGTTTGGAGATTCTAAAATCTCATTTACTTCGTGAATGAGCGAAATCTGATCAAGCCAGGAACTTATCCCCAAGAGGATCATCTTTAGTTAAGGCAGCAAATATTGATGATCTTTCATAAGATCTTATGCAACAAATTAAAAGTATACCTAAAAGAGGTATGAATAATAACTGGATAATAACATTTTTTTTTGTTAAAAGTCAATATATTTCCTAAATTACTAACTAAGTAAAAATATTTACATCATCAAATGGAAAATTCCATGATAAAAAGTAGATTCTATTAATCTAAAATAAGTTTATACTAACTGGAAATATATCGAAACTAAATAAAATACAAGGTACAAATATAATTATAGCAAATAGAATAGGCAATAAAACTGTTCAACAGAACGCCATTAATTGATCAAAACGTATTCTAGGAAATGATGCTCTAGCTCAGATAAAACAAAAATCATAATAGAACTTTTCAGTCCTAAAGTTAAACCATATAATAACCCTTCTAAGTTAGGATTATTTAATATATATTCTATATAATATTGCGCTGGCCCTCTATTTTCTATAAAATAAAAACCAGGATTATTAGAAATTTCATAAACATAGCCGCTACTATAACCATAAAAATTTAATCAACTATCAAAAAATAATTCAAAATAAATATAATCTATAAAACTTATTAGATAAGAAATAGAGTATATTGGTAAGTAACCACCTAAAAATAATAAACTAGTTAATATACACATTAATACTATACTTCCGTATTCTGCTAAAAAAAAGAATACAAAAACAACTGCAGCGTGTTCTGTCATAAATCCACTAACTAACTCTGATTCAGCCTCAGCTAAATCGAAAGGAGCACGATTAGTTTCCGCAATAGATCCTATAAAAAAGATAATAAAAATAGGCAATAAAGGTAATATAAATCAAACAGCTCTTTGACTTTCTGTTACAACAGTTAGATTTAAGCTACCTGTTAACAAAATAACAATTAATATAGCAGAACTCAATACTAACTCATAACTAATTAACTGAGCTGTTGATCTTAAAGAACCTAAGAATGCATATTTACTATTGCACTTCACCCAGCTAATAGTATTCCATATGTAGCTAAAGATGAAACTGCTAACATATAGAATATACCTAAATTCATGTCATTAATTGATAAACCTGGACCATACATGATAAATTAGTAAAAATATAAATTTACTTACTTCTCCCCCTATTCATTCCCCTTTGAATTTCTTTTATTTTTATGGCACTTTCTTCTAACTTATATTCTCCTTTCTTTACTATTTCCGAAACTAAGCATCAATCCTTGAAATCTAAAGATTTAACACCTAATATTCGATTATTAATAAAGAAAGGTATAATTATATCATTAATATCGGAAAATTTCGTAATTTTTAAATCCATTACAAATTCTTTTTTCTTAAATAACAATATCCACAACTAAAATATTCTTTAATTGCAGTTAATAATACCTCATCTCTTTGATGTTGAGTAATTTTGAATAATAGAGATTTGAAGATACCTTTGTCTAAGGAAACCGAGAAATTACCTTCTGCGGAAGTAAATCCTGCTATTCATTGTGAATGTGGAATTACACTCGTTTCTCTTATAGGACGGGAAACTGGAATAGTTTCAGGGAACATTAACTGTAATTCTTTGGATAAACCGTAATTTAAGGTAGCTCTTATGTTTATAATCTTTTGTAAACCTTCTAAAGTAAGATGTTCTTTCAATTGCATAATAGATAGAATTTGTTTAAATAATAAATAATCTCCTCTCTTTTGAGAAATTAAAGGATATTCATCAAAAAATTTCACTAATTCTACTAGCTCATTAAATTTTCTGACTCTAAAAACACCAAAGATTGGTTACTACTTACGGTACCTATTCCTCCTAAACTATGTTGAATTCCAAATAAAACAAGTAAATCTCTAACATGTAGTTTAATTTGAAAACATAATTGAACTTCTCAACCAAATTTATAAGAGGAACTTTTTAATACACTGCAAGTAAAACAACCTTCACCATCGCTAAACCCTGTGATAAATCAAGGATCAATTTTTAAATCGTCAATATTATGTTTATTATTACTTAATGAAGCATAATAACGACGACTATTAACATTTAAAGAATTAAAACCATTTAACGGTGAATCGTAGTAATTTTTATTATACATATTTTTAACCATAGCTTATTTCTAAGCTAATTAGAATACATCTTAAATATATTACCCGACCAAACAAGTCTTGTAAATATCTATAGCCGTTTACTCGTTGCTCTTTTACAGTTGCATAATAATATATTACAACTGATTTAGATCCGCGATTGCCCATTACTCTTTAGAGTATCTTATTTATTATTACCATACAAGAGTAATTAATTCTTCCACTCTGATACTTTCGTATAAAGTTTGGTAAAATAAGCTTTAGGGGTTCCCCGGAATTTGACTATATTACCCTATAATCCTAAGGTATAACTGCATAACCTAAAAGTGCGAAAATTAATGTAATTACGGGTCCTAAAAAGAACAATATCATATTAGCTTGTGTAGGTGCAACATATTCTTTTAAAAGAAGTTTTAAGGCATCAGCAAATGCTTGAAGTAGTCCATAGTAACCTACAACGTTAGGACCTAATCTTCTTTGCATACTGGCCATAGTTTTTCTTTCTGCCACTGTCACATAAGCTACTGCAAGTAAAGCAGGCACCAGCACTAAAACAACCTCGATAAGCGATACTATTGTTGGAATCATAAACATTTTATATTTAATCAAAATATTATTTTATAAGCACATGATAGTATATACTCATTTGTATACCTTCAGAGAGATAAAATAATCAGTCAACCATAACTTTAAGGCGTAAACGCTCTTTTCATATTATGGATTATTTTTTTTTTTATTTTAGCCCTTCTAACAAAACCACTACAACCCACCTATTACAGATTCGAACTGTAATTTATATATTAAATTAATACACAGCCTTACCATTAAGCTAATAGATGTCACAGTATAGATGCATTTTTGACTTTCTATACTACAATACTTAACTTAGGAAACCTAATTAAATAAGTTTTACAAATAAACCAGTTAAGTCCAGTTAGCTTATCATTACTAACTGTTTTATCCAAAGATAAAATAATATTAATAAATTAAACTTAAATTTAGATAAAAAATAGAAAAAAAGTTCAAATATTACTTTTTTATATACACCCAAATCCGGATATAAATCTGGCGATTTTATCTTTGTTCCAAACCAAGTAGCCTTTATTAATCCTATCTATCATTGGCTGCAAGAATAGCTATTAAGGCTATTCTAGATTTTGCAATCATACGGTTATCTATATGTCTAATAACTCCGATATTTCCATGGATCTCATAGCCCAAAGCTTGAAGACTTCCGTTGTTATATGCAACCCTAGCTATTCTACACAATCTATACTTCTCACGTAGCGTCAAGCTTGCAACCCCTCAAGTAATACTATAAATATTCCTATTACTTATATTATACCTCTCATCACTAGTATTTGTTCTACCTTGAAACCTAGGATCGAAAATATCTATAGGATTCTGAGTATTAAGAACCTGTTGTATCCATTGATAGTACAACTTAAGATACAGTAGGTCAGTTTCTCGACCTTCAGGTAAATGGTCAGATCTAAAATTGGTTAAATTCATAGAAGTATGACGACCGGTAAAAAGATATAATTTTCATTTTTGTATTAATTTCAATACAAAATATGCGCATAATACTCCGATAATAGCTATAATAGCTATTATCAAAATTACAGATAACCCTAATGGACAAAGACAAGGGTTACTATAAATACTGATTCCTTCGGAATAAGAAGAATCAGTTGGATTAAATTCTATCAATATTGAATTAAACATAGTATTACTACTATGATTGGACTATATCTTTATCCAGTTAAACCGACTCCCCATCTGGTTATCTAGATATATCACCCTCTAGTCTCTGAAGGTTCTTTATAAGAAAAACCAAGTTTTCCCTTAAAGCTTCCCTGCGAATTATCTATAAAACAGTACTATATAACTAATTTTACAGGCTTTCTCGCAATTTGGCGATATAATAATAATAACAATTACTTGTTAAAACGGCATAGGACATATTTACTACTACAGGTTCCTACTTTAGGGTAGGTACAATTTAGGGGTAATACTTTTTTTTTTATGATACAAGCAGCAATTACCCCCCCTTTTCTCATTTCAGACTCGAACTAAAATCAGGATATTAGAAGTATCCGGCTCTACCATTGAGCTAATGAGAATTCTAGGGTGCGAAGCATAGCTTCGCAAGCCCTTTAGGACTAAAACCTTTATAGCTCCTTATTAAGCTTAGCTTTCGCCAGTTATTAATAAAATTTACAATCAGTCTATGCGAGTTACTATTCTGTTCTTGTCTTAATGTTGAGACTTCTCCTTTCCGAAAATCCGTTACTTCCCTAATCCCCTCTGGGGATTAGAAATTAGAAGTAAAGAAGTTGTCCTTACGGCAACGAAGCCGCGCTGGTAACTGCTCGTGCTATTTTAGGTTTAGCTATCTTTATGAGTCTTATTTTATAGACCTAATCTATATTTATCTCTTTTCGTATCTCCCTACGAAGTCCCGAAAGGGGTATCGGGGTTACGCTTACTAATTACCCCCCCCCCTATTTACACCTTTAAATAATCGCTAATAAAGCTATATCTATTATTAGAAGAAATATATACTTTATTTCTGTATAAGATAATACAAATTGCATCCCTCTTTTCTCATTTCAGACTCGAACTAAAATCAGGATATTAGGAATAACCGGCTCTACCATTGAGCTAACGAGAACTTAGGGCGGAGGGGGGGGGGGGATCAGGAGTACTTCTAGCTGACGAAGTATGCCAGTCAGTATGGCAATCGGTAGCCGAAATTATTTCTGGCCCCCTTGTTATAAGGTTACAACAAGGAAACTAAAATCTATTTTACTTTTATATTGAATTTTTCTATTTTATCTTGGCGCGATTCGAACGCACATTGTAGAACACCAAAAATTCTAGACTTACCCATTAGTCCACAAGATATTTAGGGTAAATACTCCTGTTGACGAAGTATGCTTAGTTTATCCTGGCCTACTCGACGAAGGCTACTTCGTCGAGCAGGCCGCCACGTACATAATTAAATAAAGACGTTATAATTATAACCATATCCCGAACAAAGTTCGGGATACAAATAACAAAGTTCGTTCGAATACAAATAACAAACTAAATAAGAGAACAGGTGGCTCCTCCAGAAACCTACACGATCTTACGGTTAGATAATTAAAAGTTAGCCCATAATAAGGAATAACGGTAAAAAGAAAGGGTCTCCATCTAATTCATAACCTTAAGAATAATAAAAATAAACTTTCTATCCTAAAAACTAAATTAATATAACCTAGGAGAAACCCCCCCCCTCTGAAAGAAGCATACTCCGAAGGTACCGAACTTACCTGCTTATTAACCCCCCCCTTTTTAGTATAAAAAAAAAGAGGCGGGGAGAAAGTTTTCCTTCTGATCCGCTAGGTGAAGTGGCCATACTTCTGATGCAAAGGGTCAGGCTGCGTCCGAAAACGCCAGCCCTCACTAACCTGCCTTACTTTGTCAGGAGGAGTACTTCTACGAAGTCAAGCAGGCCAGCACTACAAAGTCAGCCGGGATCCGGAACCCAACTTAACTACTTCATAGCTAGGACTCGCAAGACACACAAAAATAAAATATATAGGGAGAACAGGACTTGAACCTGCAAGATCTCGCGATCAGATAAGCCTAAATTACCTAAGTTTACCAATTTCTTCATCTCCCTTATAAGAAGGGGTTTACAACCCCCTTTAATCCTGGCCTACCTGGCTAACCTGTCTTAGTATTGCCTTCGTTCCTTCGTAGGCAAAGCCGGCGAAGTCAGCCCACTTCTCCTACTCACCGACTTCTCCTACGCCGGCGAAGCCGGCGTAGGAGAAGTCAGTATGACAGACAGAGAAGTAGCTAGAGGATAAATTGCTCGAGATAAGACTTGAACTTACAACCAAAGCAGCTTCAATGCTCTGCTCTACCAATTGAGCTTCTCGAGCTAAATACACCCTAATATTATTCTAGTGTTACGTTTCCACTAAGAACAACTGTCTCATCCATCCGTGGATGGATGAGACCCTTGATGCTCCGCCTATCGCATCAAGATCTATGTATCCTCCGTGTGTAACCTTCCTCCACTACCACACTATGCCTTCAGGTTGCGATCCTAAAGACTACCCCTAATTAAATATTACTTATATAGTGTCTATAAATGAATAAGAATTTTACCAAAAATCCCACTTACTAACAAATAAAGGATGGAGACACCAGGAATCGAACCTGGGATACTAATATGCAAAATTAGAGTTTTACCAAACTAGACTATATCCCCTAATCACACCCGTCCTATAAATTTAGCCTGACGAATTATGAGTAGCTAAAAAGCTAGCTGGCGCCAGCTAGTATGCTATATTTTATAAGTGGTTTCTCCGTAAAATAAAGCCCTCGGAGAAACTTCTTAAAAGTTTCGCCTTAAATAAAGAAGAAGGTATACCTCTAGCTCCAAGATAAGAGTCCTACTTGTTTATTTCTTATAAATTAAGAACCAGCTGTTAATCATAAAAAAAATAGGCGGGCGTACCCCGCAAAAAACTAGCCTTCTTAGCGAAACCAGCTTAAAAATTAAATTATTATAATAATAATTATATCTGAGAGGTGACTTGAACACCTACGATATTAAATCAGAGCATTTTAAGTGCCCACTGTCTACCAATTCCAGCACTCAGATTAAAAATTGAGGGATGCCCTAAAAATTATTAAACCTAATATGTTTAATAATAAAGTTATTTATTTAAATATAGTATGCAAATAACTTTTTATTACTTTCTTATATATTTATACTTATATGAAGGCGCAAGCTCATATTGTCAACTAACAAAATATTAAGAGCGAGCTTGCTATATTTTTTTCAAAAATAAAGCAAACTAGGTATTGTATAAGGAACTTACAACAAAGTCCCCCTCTTATGCGGGTAAAGGATTCGCACCTTTAATTTTTGGGCATGAGCCAAATATGTTAACTGTTACATCAACCCGCACTATAAGGCTAAAGTGAGTTGAACACTTATAAAAACTGTTATGAGCAGTACACTTTACCAATTAAGTTATAGCCTCTTTAGGGGAGATAATTGAGTTTGCCCTACCAGACGCACCTAATCATAGAGATAACAAAGTCGACCCGCATAACTCGAAAAATGCGAAATGTCACTCAAAGTACCGTAGGAACTATCTCCCTTGTAGACTAGGCGGGATTCGAACCCGCGATCCCAGCATTGAAAGAGCTGTGTCATACCACTTGACTACTAATCCAGTCCTTCGGCTGAAAAACCTTTCGGTCGGAATTGAACCAACTAACACCCTGTATCCCAAAACTTCGTCACCGAAAGCAAGAAAAAAAAGATATTTTTTTTCGTACTAGCACTTATCCTAATACCTAAAAAGTATAAAGCCGGGATATAGCGGTTTAGTTGCCAAAAAGTCGTCCAACCCTCTATAGTTGATAATAGTTAGAACCATCTAACCTCATTTCTCCGTGCTTGCCAGTCTGACTGGCATACTTCGTCAGCTAGAAGTACTCCTAATACCGAACTTCTATATCCCGAACTTCGTTCGGGATCAGGCTAATAAAAAAATATACATTTTTTTATATAGCTCGTATAGGGGGGGGGATATAGCCAGGGCGGATAAGAAGTTGCCGTAGCCCAGTGGGGGTATTGCACCCCCTTCTATTGATTACAAAACAATTGCATTACTATTTATGCTAACCAGGCGTATGAAAATGTAATATATATAAACTAAACAAGTATTTTATAAAATTAGTACTTCATTCCTCAAAATCTCTTGATTCTTACAAAAAAAGCCTATATAGTATTCGTAATGTTATATTACGTATATTTAAGAAATATCTTAAGGTAAGCTTCGTGCCTATATGCTTTCAGCACTTATCTTGGACTAACTTAGCTTTCCTGCCGTGCCTATACTATTTATCTACCTAAGTGAAAGTAACATCCCTGTATAAAGAGGTTTTAAACCTATACATAAATTAATATTGGGCGTATAAACAACAGGTAAACCAGAGGTTAATAAAGTGTACCCTGGTATTACCCAGAATAACTTAATTCCCCACGTTCCTTTCGTACTAGGTTATTCCTTATTTTATTCTAATTCCCTCTAGAAGATAGAAACCATACTGTCTCACGACGTATTTAACCCAGCTCATGTAACTTTTAATCGACGAACAGTCGTACCCTACATAGTTCCTGCCAAAGGCAATCATAACTTTATATGATGATGTAACCGAAAGTACTAATTTATGAAACATCATCAAAAGCTATGATCTAAAAGATTTATCTTATCAATATTAAATAATAAATTTTCAAAATTTTAAACAGCCATTTTCGTAAATATAAAAGATAAAGAATTAAGTTGAATTATATTCTAAAACTATTCATCCCAGACTTAATCAAGTTAATCTCCTCTAAACCTTCAAGTGTCAAATGTTTATTCTCCTTCATAAGTTCCGCAACTTTCACGAAATCTACGAAGTCTTTAGCTTTAACACCTTGTATAGGGTATTTTTGATAAAACGGAATGATTTTTTCCAGAATATTTGATAAGCTAACCACTCGGTAAACATAAGTTTCTCTATTTAGATACACGCTACCGCAATTAAAGAAGTTAGCTATATCTTTCATTAATTGTTCATCTCTCATGTGTTGAGTCAGATTAAATTCTAATTGCACTTTTATACCTAAAGTTCTTCCTGAAGAGTTAGAAGTTCTAACCATAAAACTACCTTCGGCAGAAGTAAATCCTGCTAACCAAAAATCTGATATTTTACCGGGTAATAGAATAGGTTCCTTTTCAACTAAACATAAATCAGAAAAAGCTGCTCTCAGTTCTTTTGATAAAAACCCAGTATTCAAGATTCCTTTTAACGCTACAATTTTTTGTAGCCCATCTTGTGTAAGATGTACTTTATTTTCCATTAGTTCTAGAACAGCCTTAAAAATTTGATAGTCAGCTCTCTTCTTAGTAAGAAGAGGATATTTATCAAAAAAATCTGTCAATATTCTACGATCTTTAATAGAATTAACCGAAAATTGTACACCGTTAACACCTTGGCTAGATATTCCACCTACACCTAAGGAACTATGAATACTTTCAAGTAAACTTAAATCTTTTTTATGTAAACCTATACTAAATTTAGGTTTAACTTGTCAACCTAATTTATAAGATTTATCTTTAACTAATGTTACAGAAAAAGTACCCTCTCCATCAGCAAACCCTACAATAAATGACGGAGAAAGCAAGCTAACTTTATTCTTCATTGTGGAAGTAGAAAAGGCCCTTAAACCTGAAAATTTATTTATTGACTTAGAATGGATTCTTATTTGATAATTTCTTTCGAAACCCTTTAGAATACACCTTAACCCTAAACAACTATTATTGAAGTTTAGGAGTTTACCATCTACTCGTTGCTCTTTTACAACAGGGAATGCTAATTTCATTTTTTTATTGGCTGTCTCTGAATTTAAACCAGCACCCACTGTTGACTTAGATCCGCGATTGCCCATTTTTCTTTCGAGCATCTCCTGGCTTGTTACTATACCTGAGTAATTACTTCAGCCACTTATATATTTTCATATATAGCTTAGTACCAGAAGCTTTAGGGCTTCCCCGGAGTTTGGTAATTTAAGAGACACTACATGTGGATTCCTACACCACAAAGCATCCATGAGGATAAGTTAAGCCGACATCGAGGTGCCAAACCGCGCACTCATTTTGTACACTCTTGCGCAAATTAGCCTGTTCAAATTGTTATCATTAGATTAGGTGGCTTCTAAAGAAGCCACCTAATATTTCCATTTTTTACAAAATGGTTCAGACTATGTATTCACTTTTTTATTATATATAACACGCCCACATTTAAACTACCTACCAACCTACTGTGTAATATCTGCTATTGACTAAAAAAAAATAAGAATAAGTATGCTAGCTCTGCTGACTGGCCATATCCCGAACTTCGTTCGGGATCAGAAGTACTTGGTCGTCAGTATGCCTAAAAATTCTACTTTACTGCTAAAGTAGAATAAGATTTTCCGCTCCTAATATAACCTAGTTTGATACAGGTAAAAGTACACTTCTTCCTGTATTCATACCTCCTTTTAATTTACGTATCTCCTCTAAACCATCAGTAGTTAGATGAACCTTATTATTCATTAATTCAACAACTTTACATCAATCAACAAAATCCTGTGATTTTATACCTAACACATTATATTTGTTAAAAAATGGAACAATCTTTTCATTTATATCTGAAAAGCTTGTGACATTAAAAGTTAATCAAGAATATTTAGATTTCTTAATCTGTCCACAGTTTAAATAAGATATTAAACTATTCATCAAGGCTTCATCTCGGTTATGTTGGGTAAGTGAAAATACTAATTGTACTTGTACACCTGAATTAGTCTTAGAGCTAGTACTGATATAAAAGCAACCTTCACCTGCTGTAAAGCCAGCTAATCAATATGGATCTAATATTTTTTGATCTATTATTAACGGTCTATCAACATAAACTAATCCGGGATATGCTCCCTTTAATTTATCTGGTAAACCTCAATTTATTGATGCTTTTATTGATACTAATTTTTTTAAACCTTCAGTGGTTAAATGTTCTTTTAACTTAATTACATCAATAGCCTTTTTGAATAAAATAAAATCACCCATTTTTTGAGTTAATAAAGGATATTTATTAAAATGCGGTATAATTATTTTAGTTAACTCAGGTAAAGAAGCAACTCTATAATATAAAGCGTTTTCACCTCGTTTTTTAATACTACCTGCACCTTCGAAATAAGATTGTATAGATTCAAGTAGAATTCTATCTTTTTCATGTAAAGAAATTTGAAAATTTACTTCCACTGAATAACCGGTGGTACATTTATTATTTTCTCTTATTCTTAAAATAAAACATCCTTCAGCATCTGCAAAACCTGAAATAAATCAAGGGTTTATAGTGGTAATCGAATTATCAATATTTGGTCTAGACGCTATTGTAGAATAACTCTTACCCGCCATTCATCCTTTCACAGCAAATGCCCCTATTCTACGTTTAGATGCAAAAATAGAATAACCAACGTTAGGATTGATATGACCTCTATTCTTTCTAACTGATAACCCTTTAAAAGAAGAATCGATATTTTTTAAACCACCTTTTCAACGTAACTTATAAACACTACGATCGGCTCTATAACGTTTCGTTAACCTTCCTTTTACTTCCATTCTAATTCCTGCCATGTTTTTATATTTAATAGAATTAAATACCATATCATACAACCCGGCTTCGCCACGCAAGCTCCCCGGCCGATCAATAGATCCCTTTAATATATCTTTAGAACCGGTTAAAGCTCGTTGTGGTAATAATTTATCATTAAAACTAATATATATTTTATTTAATAGTTTATCTAAATTAAGACGCGAGCTCTTAGTACTTAAAATATTTCTTATATTAAGAGTTTTATATTTATTTTCTACTAAATTAAGACTTACATTGTTATCCAATCTACCTGTTTCCTGGATTCTGTTCAAGTAAGGTAAGTTAGCTTTATTTAACATAATGTTCATTATTCTTACAACTTTAGCATTTCTTTTCTTAATTTTTAATGTAGATATTTCTGTAAATAAATCTGTATTAAAAACTATATTTTTTAAATTAACAATATTAAATTCTATTTCTTTATTATAAAGCTTTCTTATAATATTACTTAATCCATGTAATAATTTATCTTCAAATTTATACTTATTAAGATTTAATCTAAATTTATATTTTCTAATTAAAGAAAGTTCTTTCTTAAAAATCAATTTTATTCATTTATTTGCTTGTTCTTTTGCCTTGCTTTTACTTGTTTTTAAAGTAGAATAATAAGCATAAAAATCTTGAAGTAGATTTCTATTTTTTAATATCGCAAAAATCATATTAAATTTAAAAAAAATATTTTCTATCTTTAATAAACAGTTTTTTCGTTGAACAAATTTAATTATCTTTTTAGTTAATTTAGTTAAAATTTTGATTTTTTTTAATAAAGCAAACTTTTCTCTATTAAAAGCATATAAAGTTATAATAGCTTTAGAGTTAGTATGTTTAATTTCGGGTCTAGCTAAAAAAATTTTATTAAAAGATAAACGTCTTCTTTTAGGACGAATATAATCATATTTAAGAAATTGATGATTAAAAAACATATTAAAATAGCTTTTTATTATTTTATAAATATTTATATCATATACCGGAAAATTCTTGATTAAATTGCTATTATAATGGTAAACACTATTTCTTCATTCTTTAGATCATGCAGGAAAGTATTGCATCTTTCCTACATCACCCATTATTCTATTAAATGGTCTCAATTTAGAATTATTCTTTACATTTGTTTTTAAAATTGTAGTCCCTTCTCTTCAGCCTGATCCTGATCCCGAACGAAGTTCGGGATACGAAGGCGAATCTTTGAGTGATAGGGGACCAACGTAGCGAGCATTTTCTAATATATTTTGATTTTTTTTCATTGTTTTCATTATAGTAATATTTTAGGGCCTCCGGCCTCTTATTTCATTTTCTTTTGTTTTTGAACATATATAATAAAAAAGTGTTGGGTTTCAAGATAGGATTATTGTTAGCATTACTCACCTATTAGTCGTTGAACGTTTTTATCTTTAAATACGAGCTATATAAAAAAATGTCTATTTTTTTTATTAGCCGCCATACCCCCCAAAGGGGTCAGGTCGCTAAGATAAATTTCGCTTCAAATTTACTTATACTGTATCCTGACTTCGTCAGGATAGAAAGGATTAGGCGAAGCCTCCGTATACTGACTTCGTAGTCAGAAGTTACGGATCCGGCGAATCCTTTAATATAAGTAATCTTTGAAATTAACCCAATATTATTCTTAATCGTTTTCTTGCTAGTCTTTATCTCTTATCTATTATTCCTATTCCTCCTATGCATACTTCTACACTAGTGTATTCCGAACGAAGTTCGGGATCAGTAGGAGAAGTAGAGCAGCTGAGGATAGCTATTAAATAAGCCTGCCGACTTCGTACGAAGGCAGAAAAAATAAAAAATATGTTTTTTCCCCTCTGGTATTTTCGTATCCGAAGGATCTGAAAATCGCGCAAGCTCGATCCTTCGGATACGAAGAGTGAATGCTTCCTATAAAGTCGAGCTTGCTGAGTCCCGAACGAAGTTCGGGACTTAGCAAAATAGAAGTAGACGAGAACAAGAAAAAAAATTAAAGGACAAACATCCCTAGCGTAGCTTTTCCAATAATCCAAGACCTTTCCTTAATGTGTCTTGTGATCCTATGCCCCGCTTACGCGACTGTAAGATTTGTTGTGAATCAAACAGTAAAGCAAGATTAAGCCGTTAAACTTGATAATTAGTTTACATTATTATTAAAAACACTGTAAAGTAGAAACTAATAACTAGAAAAAGTGTTATATTGCATAACACTTTTTTGACTAAAGCTAATTTCTCCATAGCTAAAATCTTACCCTTTTAATAATATGTACGCCCTTATACGTCTCGTACTAGCAAAGGATTAAATATAACGAAGTTATATTTAACTACAAACAAAATTTATCTTTTTATTTAGATATACAAAAATTAATTGCAGCAAGCGATCGAAAAATTCTCGAACACATTGCGACAAACATCATAATCCTTAGACACTCCCATCTACTCTTTATGGGGTCTGTGCCCCGCATAAACTGTCTCCTAGCAAATGTTCTCCCTTTTCATAGAGTGGGATGTTTATAATACATAAAGTATTATTCCATAATAATATAATAAACAAATAAAGGTATTTCACTTCTATCTAATCAATTACCTTATTTACTAAAATTTGCTGTTATTATACTCAATAATTAGTAACAGTAAAGCTGCATAGGGTCTTCTCGTCCAACTAGAGGTAAACTGTATCTGCACAGTTATTCCAATTTCACAGAGTCAATCATAGAGACAGCTGTTGTATCGTTACACCATTCATGCAAAGACCGCATTTAACGGCCAAGGTATTCCGCTACCTTAGGACCCTCAGAATAAGGCCGCCATTAACCGGGGTTTCCTTCTACACCAAACCTATGACAATTTAGTTATTTCCGTTAACCAGCCGGCACCGGGCAGGTATCACACTCAATACTTAGATTTATCATCTTTTTGCAAAGTGCTGTGTTTTAATTAAACAGTCGTACAACATCCTTTTATGCTTCTTCCTTTTTACTTGTATTAACCAAGACTAATGAGCCTACCTTTTCCCGAAGTTTTGGTATCAATTTGCCGAGTTCCTTTATGATTGTTATCTCTTACGCCTTCGTATTCTCTACTAGCTTACTTGTGTGGCAGTCTTTAGGTACGGTCTGTCTATCCTTTATTTCATATCTTATATTTTAAGATATCACTTCTTCAAGCTTCCTCTATCAAAAGGCAGGTAGTAAACCCGCCTTTTGTAAAGGTAAAATTATTTGCAAATAACCTATAAGTATGCCAACACTTACCTGTTATAAACAAATACAGCTTCCCCCAAAAAATAAGTTTCAAGGTACAACTTAAGAATAGCTATACTAATTTTTCCAGTACATTTCCCACTTAAAAAGTAAGTAAATATATTAACTTATTTTATTTTACTTTACTTAGAAAATGTTGTTTAGTAATAAGAATTACTCATCGTTTTAACCTTCAGGTTATAAACTTAGAGGCCGCTTTACCTCAGCCATAAGCTTTAGGCGAGTTCCGAATACTCCTCGTACCGGATCTTTTTCGTTACTCATGTCACCATTATCACTTGAGTTTTTTTTATTTGAATTTAAAAAATATCAAATCTAATATAACCCAACGTTCTGCTACCCCTGCAAATAACAATAATAAAAATTATGTTTAAATGAGGACAAAGTTTCGGTATATTGTTTAGATCCGTTAAATTTTCGATGCTTTTAAAGATTTAACGAGCGCTCTATTACGAGGTCTTCAAATTATGGCTGCTTCTAAGCCCATCTCCTTGTCGACTCAAATAAAAACCTTCTTAATTTCACTTAACAATAATTTTGGAACCTTAACTTTTGTTCTGGGCTGTTTCCCTTTTGACATACAACCTTATCATTCTATGTCTGATCATTCAAGATCCATCTAAGCCATTCCGAGTCTACATACTCACCGATAAAATCTTCACGATCCCCCGATATGTACCATTGAATAATGTATTTTCAAAGAGTACGTAAATACTCTTGCTGAAAATTTACATCTGGTCTGAGATTAAGTTCTGTACCTGCTTTGATGTTACTTAAATTGCCTACTATTATAGGTTTCGCAGAAAACCAGCTATCCTAGTCAGAATTGTCTTTCACTATGCTTACCATAGTTCATCGGATATTTTTGCAACAATAACCCGTTCGAGCCTTTATAGCCCTGACTATAGTAAGATCACTAGGCTTCGGGTCTAACTTTAGACACTTATCATTTTCTGTTACATTATGATCGTTTTAACTACGCAATACTAATTAGCTCGCATCTAATGTTAACTTGGTGACCCATTATGCAAAAGGTACGCTCTTGTTTTCAAATACAACTCGAGCTGCTTATAAAACTACTATTTCAATAATTCCCTTACGGTACTAATTCTCTGATGCTCATGTGTTATATTTAGCCTTTGAGGAAGGTTCCCCAGAGTTAGTCTTAATAATAAAACTAATTGACATTTATTTTTCAAACAGTTTTTCTACCATTTTACTTATTAATAGGCTATTTTATTTTCGTTCACACTATTCATAAAATCTCTTTTGATTTCTTTTCCTGAAGCTACTTAGATATTTCAATTCGCTTCGTTTATCAAGTAATTTATCTTAGAGTTTATATGTTTCCATAAGATAACAAATTTCTCTTTAACACATGGCTTTATATTTCCATAATAGTCTCTTTTTATACTATTTTATAGCGAATATATCATTTACATTTCTTATTTATTTCTAATTCCTGCCTTTGGTAAGCAGAAAGCTTATTTATCCGTAGGCCAAAATAAAAATTAAACTATATTTAATTCGGATTATTATGAATCGAACATAACTATTTCCCAACCCAAATGAGACGCCTAACCGCCTGGCTCTAATCCGTATAAAATTTCTATTTTGTAGCCTGCCTGGCTGCCATACTGACTACCTGACTGCCTAGCTTCGCCTTCTGCGAAGCTAGGCTGCGCTAGAAGTACACGAGAAGTACTTCTTGCCTAGCTGCCTTCGTTTATGGCGAAGCCAAAAGCCAGAAGCTGCAGAAGAAATATGCTAGTCTAGAGTACTTCTGCGAAGCCATGGCAGGCTAAACAGAGAATATCCGATTCGAACGGATGTGATTAAATAAATCAAATAAGACTCAAGCTTACCACCTTAGACCACTCGGTCAATTCTCTTTAATTCCTCAGCGAATCGAACGCTGATATCATTCTTATCAAAAATGCACTTTACCGTTAAGTCAAGGAATCTTTAATTTGTCGTGCCTAGCTTCTTCCTGGATCCCTAGAGGGGATTAGGCTTCGCCGCAGGAGTACTTCGTCGCCAGGAAAAGTCTCAGACAGAGAAATCAGGATCTGTTTGGATAAGAAATAGGTGACTCGAACACCCAACCTTCCGTGTGTAAAACGGTTGCTCTACCATTGAGCTAATTTCTTTTTGGTAGTTTTTTTATTTATAATAAAAAAACTACGCAAGCTAGAGGAGAGTTAACTCCTCTATCTCAAATTTTTATAATATAATACGACCTCAGAAAGAAAAATTTTTAAAGCTGGCCTTCGTATTTTCGAAGAAAATCGGCATACTTATTAGCTTCACAACAAAAGTACAGCACTAAAATAATAACAATTACGGTGACTTATCCTCGTTGGCTGCTGCCGAATGTTGCCAACCAGGCTACCTGACAACGAAGTACCCCCTGCTAACTACGAAGTCAGTTTGCTAGGCAAAAAGAGAAGTCAGTATAGATGGCCACTTGAAACTTTTGTTATGAGTTATTCCCTTATTAAACATTTAAACATATAAAAATCCAGATCCCGAACGAAGTTCGGGATACAACTGAAAACTAATTGTTATTTGACGGTACAAATGGTTTTAATGTTATAACAATAGAACCAACCATAGCTAATAATAAAATGAAACTAGCGATTAATAATCACATATTGTAATTTGTATACATTACACTTCCTATATTTGTAATATGACCAGTTTCGGCTAAATTTCCATCTCACATATTACTAGTAACAAAAGATAAATTATTATTATATAGATTTAAATTATTAAAATAATTTGAATTGTATTTGTTTAAAGATATATCGTATAAAACATTATTCATATAATAATTATTGCTTAATATTGCCACATCATAAGGTAGCAATTTAAATAAAGGATAATTTAATGCTATTGTTATTGTGATAGCTAAAGGTATAGTATTTCTAGTATTACTCTGTAACTCACTTATTCTAATATTAATCAGCATTAAAATAAATAAAAATAGTATAGAGATAGCTCCTATATATACAACTAAATAAGCTAAACCCATAAAGCCTAATCCTATTAAGATTAAATAAGAAGCAATGTTACCAAATAATCCAATTAAAAATAAAACTGACACAACGGGGTTTTTGCTTATAATAACAAACACACCACAGAATATTGCAAATAAAGAAATGATATTTAATATATTTGCTAGATAACCATTTGTAAACGTTTCATTAACTAAAAATAAATTATTCATAAAAAAAAAATTAGTATACCTCTTTGAGGAAATTTATATCAATTATATTTACCTAAATGTTCCTATACCACTAACTAAGCCAAGAGTGAATCTATTATCACAGCATCCTGACTGCCATAATTCTTTTACTCTATTACTACAAAGACCTATTAACTGCTTACTGAAATTATACTGGTTGAGACTTCGGCCTTCGGAGAGCTGAAATCTCAAATCTTCCTTATAATTCATGAAATCCTTTCTTATCAGTTTAGATTAACATAGTCAAGTGAGAGCTTTTCTCCTGCGTACGTAGAATTTCGTAGTCGACCGAAGAAGCCTACCTAATAAAGTAAACCTAAACTGAGCTAACAATACATTAGATAAAGGTTGAATTTCTGCGTCTCTTCCGACTTCGTACGAAGTCGGCATCAAATTCTTCCTGCTATACTTCTTTTCCTAAACTACTCCTGACTGGTCTGACGACGAAGTACTCCTACATTGTCAGGCAAGTGCTGCGTACGTAGTCGCCAGCCGTACGAAATCGTTAGTGTGGCCAGAAGTACAGCCCAGGAAGCTGCTTTCTAACTATGTTGACATACTTCTGACAAAATATAACAGCCAGAAGTATGTAACAAAATACAACAGCCAGAAGTACGTAACAAAATAAAAACTACTCCTTGGTTTATATATAAAAAAGGAATATACGGCTAGTCGGAATCGAACCGACACACTCTGTTTGGAAGACAGACATCCTACCATTAAATGATAGCCGTTGTTTATTATTTCATTATACCTAATCCCTTACCACCTAATACCTTAGGTGGTAAGGGATTAGGTACTAAAGGATAACCCTAACGACTCCTACAGCTTAACTGGTAGTATTCTGGAGAGACCCCCCCCCTCATATCTTCGGCAAGACTGTAAAGGGTATAGAAAAATCGTAGTAATAAAGAGCCTTTGGTTAATGAAGTAATATCAGAATAATTAATTAGAAGTACAAAGCGCGATCCTCCGGATACTAAACAATGTATAAGTAAATTAAAAAAGAGATAAACAACTACCCAGAAAAGTATCTAATAAAAAAAAAATATATTTGTATACCTCCTGCCTACTAACTAGGAAGTCAGTATGGCTGGTACTTCGGCCTGACTTCTCCGAAGGTCACTTCTCCGCCCGAAGGCTGGCAGGAGTACTTCGTCGGCAACAGAAAAGGCAGGCACGAAGTTCGAGATCGGAAAAGAGGTGAATCGAACACCCAGGTGTTAATACACAATATGTAGCAAATATTTCGCCCTACCTATAGCAACTTTTCCTGTATATTTCTTATATAATACATGTTTAAGTTGTAGCAAATCCCTCTTAAAAAAGTAGGATTACATCGGGGGGGGGGGATTAGAGCTAGAACCTACTAAAGATAGCTCCGTCCTTTATTATAAAACCAGGGGGTGCGTTCTCCTGATCCCGAACGAAGTTCGGGATATGGCAGGCGCCGAATAAGTGTAAAAAAAAAGAATCTATAATCTAGACTATCTAACCTAGACCACGAATTAGATCGGATTCGAACCGACACCTACTTCCGTGACAAGGAAGTCCTCGACCAATTAAGTTACTAATTCTAAGTATTATATTACGGCGAAGCCTGCACGCTAACAACATTAATTCCTTTCTTATTAATTTATATTTAACTCACTAAGTGAAGTATATTTTTATACACATAAATTAAGCTAACAAAACATCAAATAAAAATAACACATAAAACGGAGCTTGGCTGCCTTCGTATTTTCGAAGAAAATCGCCAGCCTAAATCGAACACCCACTTTACTAGTATTAACGCACAATTCGAAGACAACAGTCCAACTATGCCTTCGGCAGGCAGACCAGGAAAAGTAAGTATGGCTGAAGTACAGCACTAAAATATAAAAGTTCGTGGTGGGTAAGGCGAATTCATATATTTAATCAGAATAGGTTTTATAATGCAGCGATATGAATAGGTTTTATCGGATTCGAACCGATATCTTAGTGATTAAAAGCCACATGTATTAACCATTATACTAAAAACCCTTAGCAAAATACCCCCCCCTTATTTAAGATATTAATTTATAATCCTGGCTGCCTTCGCACGACGGCTTCGCACTACAAAGTAAGGCAGTCAGGAGGGATACAATAAAATATATAGGACTCGCTGCTAACCTTACAGTGAGTACTGAGAAAAAGTAATAGTTAGCAGTTAGGCAGCTATCTTACATTTAATATATTATTATATTTTTACTGCCTCTCGGCCCAGGCCTTACGGCCCTTGGGGGCGCAAGCTCGATCCTTCGGATACGAAGGGTAACAAAAAATGGAAGGGGAGGATCAAGAGCACTCAGATTCGAACTGAGAACCGGAAGGTTGAAGCTTCTTATTTTACCATTAAACTATACTCTTTTTGGTGCATAGTAGTTTATGTTTACTATGCACCAAACTATATATGAAAGACCCTAAAGAAAAATTAAGACTAAGAAATAAAAAAGATTCTTTTTTATAGTGGCTGTGGCGGAGCCATAGCAAGCTCGGAGTAATCGCAAACCAAAGATAATATTAATCACCCCCATCTAAATCAGTTAAAGGTGTTGGTTCAGACCCATCATTCACAACATTACCAGAATCTTGTTTAATTCTTTCTTTTGCTCACCTGTTAGCTCTTCTTTCTTCGAAATCAGGAAATTCTGTTTTTTCAGCTTCGTGATCCTTGAAAGCTTTTTTATCAGCGGCTAGCTCGCTGTTTTTTTGTAGTTCTAACTGTGCTTTATTCTGCTTAGCCAATTTATCACCTAGTTCACTTACATTTTTAATAGCCTCTGCACGTTTACTATCGCTATCACTATATAATATATAGTACTCTATTTCTAGAATTAAGAACCTCAGTAATAAATTGAAACATACAAAAAAAGTCATACAACATCCACAAAATGTCAGTAGAGAATACCCCCCTCAAAACCTAGGTGATGATTGTCTGTTAGATGGTAGGCAAATATTCTTCACAAAGCTACTGACAGAAAAATTGTTCCTATTATAACGTGTACCAAAATTAATCAATAATTCACATTATTGTTTAGACTATGTATTCTTATTAGTGCTTATCCTGTTAATTTTTTAAAGGATAATTAATAAGTAGAGTTTATTGCCATTCTTTTACTTTAATTTTTCGCATAGTATTAGTATTAAACTAATCCAGATAAGCTTAAATTTATGTAACATAATATTTATTGGCTAGTCGTTGAACCTTTATATATGTCATAAACAATATATACTCGGCAGCAAATTTTCTTTTAATAGTAACCGGAGGTTCGGGCTACGTACGAAGTATGAAGAACTCCTAAAAAGATTTTCTTGCTTTTAACTCTATTGTTAATCTATTATATATATATTATATTATAATATAACAAAAACATATCCTTTATATGTTTCTCCTGAACTTAAACATTCTTTAATTTTCTTTCTAGAAATTTGAAGATTTTTAGCGCATTCGGACATACTATCATATATATTTCTGTTATTTTCTTTATCAATTGCTGCAATTTTAGTTGATTCACTTATTAATCTAGTTGTATTTCTATAATATCGAATTCCTTCTTTTACTTCATAAGGACTTTCCATTAAATAAAGTTTAGATAATAATTTATCTATTTCTAATAATGAAATTCGATTTTCATTTTCATACAAATTAGTATTAGTAGTTAATCTGTATTTGTTGATATGCAATTTGATAGCGTCAAATAAATGTTTACCTTCTAGTGTAGTATGATAACCTTTATAATAGATATCTACCAATTTTAATCATAATGAAAAGTCTTGAGCTTTTAAAGTTTTTAATAAAATAGAATCATTATCATATAATAAAGGTATTAAAATTTTTCTAAGTTCTTGCACTTTATTAATTTCTAAAATTATAGTAGAATTACTATTAACTCTATCTACTCTAGGTCAACTTAATAAAACATTACCTACATTAAAAAATTCTTTTATTTTATTATACAGTTCTAATTCTTTAACGTGATTTTCTAATTTAAATCTAGGTACATATTTATTAGTTGAAAAAGTAGCTTCCGCATCTATAAATCCCACTAATCAATATTTAGTGATATTAATTTTATTATTAATAGAACTAGGTACTCATTTACCTGACATACTTTGCATTTCTTTTTGATAAGCTATTATGTCCAATTTACCTTTATCTGTTAAATGGTTTTTATCTTTAGTCAAAAGTACAGCTTTTTTAAATAAAGTATAATGATGAAATTTTGAACTATTAAGATTAATATAATCAAATATAGGTATTATAATATATAATAATGAATTGATATCATTTACAAAATAATTTATTCTATCTTTAGATTTAGAAATATGACCACATTGTAAAGTACTCATAATATATTCTAACACCTTAATATCATCCTTATGTAAACCTATTTGAAATGTAAATTGAACATTTTTAAAAGTATTATCCTTTAAATCAGTTAATTTAATATTAAAATTACCTTCCCCATCCGTAAATCCTACAAATCATTCTATAAACTCTTTTTCCAAATAAAAAGGAAGAACTTTAGACTTATTTGCAATAGTATTAGGAAAAGTAATCAATAAATTATTATTATTATTATTAATAACATTACTAGAAGTATTTAAATTCGCAATTTGAGTTTTATGTATAATATATATAAAAATAAACAGGGCTACACTTATAATTAACCCGTGGAATCCAGTTCCAAAGAAAAAACATGTACCGAAAGCACCGTCACTTATAGTAAAAGATGACACATTGTATTCAATACCTTGAACAAATTTGTTATTTTAAAGTTTATAACTTTAATTCAATAATTTTCATTATTGTTCAGACTATGTCATGTATACAATAATATTGCTATGTGTATACTAAAGATTTTTAAATAAGTAGAACTAGTATCAACGAACAACTACTACAAAATCTACTATTCTAATTACTAGTCGTTGAACCTTCTTATTAAAAGTCTATCTGTAAAGATTTAATAAGATTGGCTGCATATTGTCTTGTCATTATATTAATTGGCAATTAATGCTTCCAAGATTTTCATGCAATTTACTTTATTTATTTGCCTAACTCACTGCATAAACCTTAAGCTTACTTAATAATTTAATGCATGAATTTAAGCAAAGGCCTAAACGCATACTTCTTTTTGCTGGCTTAGTTAAATGAAATAAGAGCTTTGCTGCCTGACTTCGTAGGAGCAGCCTTCATGAATAGTTATTTATTCTCTCTATGGTTGTTCATCCCAGATTTTAAAGAATTTATTCTTTTTAAACCTTCAGGAGTAAAATGACCTTTAGTCTCCATAATATTAACTACTTCGGAGAAATCACAGAAATCTCAATATTTTACTCCTTGTAGTGGATGATTTAGGAATAAAGGAATGATTTTATCTTTAATGTCGTTGAATTTAGATACAGCAAAATTCACTCCATCAGGTCTAGCTGAAGCTCTTTCAATTCTACCACAACCTAAGTATTCAATGAATTTAGTTAATAAACCTTCGTCTCTCACGTGTTGAGACACAGAGAAAACCAAGCTAACACTATACCCAGATGAATATTTACTGTTTTGGATAGATTTCACATAAAAATAACCTTCTCCGTCTACAAAACCCGCGAATCAGTTAGAATCAGGGATTCCATCAAAACTAACTATTGGACGAGGAGCTGGAGTAATATTAGGAAAGTTGATTTTTAATGTGTCGGTCAAACCATTATTCATGGACGCTCTAATACTTACAATATTTTTTATTCCTTCGATGCTGGAACGTGCTTTACCATTAAGTAATAAATCCACACCTTGTTTAAATAGAAGGAAGTCTGCTCTTTTTTGAGTATTAAGAGGATATCTTTCAAAGTGCGGAATAATTACATCTGCAATAGTACGTGCAGACTGTACACTGTAAAAAGCTGTGTTTCTAGTACCACGTTCGCTCACTGTTCCTACACCGAAGAAAGAATGTATTTTCCGCAAAAGTATCACATCTCGGACATGAAGTTCTATTTTAAACTCGGGAATCACATTTCAACCTGACCGTGTAGCACTACCTTTAGATATTTTAAGAACAAAGGTTGATTCTGCATCAGCAAACCCTGATACTCAGAAAGGTGAAAGCCCTGAATCCTTAAGATTTGAACCCTCTGTTCTCGTTGTATAAAATCTATTGGAGTTACACATCAGTGAATGGTTATTAAAAGACCCTATTGAGCTAGAACAGAAACCATAAAAGTTTTTTCTAGTTACCCTACAAGATGAAATATTAAAGCTAGAATAACTATTATTGTAGTCCCGGAGGGACGGCTTCGCCAGCAAGCTCCTCTTTATGAAACCAGCAATGCCAAAAAGTATACGTGGGTGGTGGGCTAAGCCTGTAAAAATTATTGCTAATAATACTGTAGCAACTGATCCATATAAAGCACCTTTTCTACCTCCTTGAATTAAACTGTGATGTGCGTAAGTTATAGTTGCACCACTTGATAGTAAAATTACTGTGTTTAATAAAGGTAATTCAAAAGGGTTCACTGGTTCTATTCCAATTGGTGGTCATTGAGCTCCTAATTCAACAGTTGGAGTTAAAGCTGAATGGAAGAATGCTCAAAAAATCGCTAGAAAGAACAGAGCTTCTGATACTATAAATAGAATAACTCCTAAATTTAATCCTTTCTGCACTGCAAGCGTGTGATCACCTAAAAAAGTACTTTCTGATATGATATCTCTAAATCAAAATGACATAGCTGATACTACTAATATTAAAGCTATGTAAAAGAAATAATAACTATTACTAAAATTATGCATAGATAATGCAGCACTAGTAGTTAAGTTTAATAAACAAATACTTGTGTATAACGGTCAAGGAGATGGACTTACTAAATGAAAAGGATGATCTTGAAAATTACTTCTTATTAAGTTTGTCACTTATAATAGTAAAAAAAACAGTTAGTTTGATTTATAGTTTTCTTAGTAAAATTTATTACCAAGCATAAAAATGAAAAGGAGAATTAAAAGTGATAATTCGTTGCTTACTTAAGCTAAGCTATTTCTATATATTTTATTTATAAAGAGCGAGTTTTCCTACTGGCATGACTGCCATACCGACTTCGTAGTCAGGAGGGCTTTATTTTTGAAAAAAAATATAGAAGCTGCACTACGAAGTCAGGCAGGAATAGTACTACTGACGACGAGAACCACCTTAATAAAAAATACACGAAAGACACAATAGCAGACGTAAACAATGTAACTATCATTAGCCCTTAAGATGAGTCGAACATCTATCTCAGTATTAACAGTACCGAGCTCTACCGTTGAGCTATAAAGGCGGAGAAGAAGGGTTATACCAATATAAGGGACAACCCTACTATAACTCGGCCAACATTTCTGGTCGAAATTAAAAGAACCTCTAGTAGGAAACAAGAGATTCGAACTCTTAGAAGCATCTAGCTACTGAGTTTACAGCTCAGCCCTTCTTGCCAATGAAGGAAGTTTCCTTTAAACCGTATTCCCTCCCGGGGGGCACGAAGGACAATTTCTGTTGATTATTAACTTAATAATCAACCAGGTTAGAGTACAATCTATATTAATTAACTGAACATACAAATTTAATACTTAGCTGTACTTCAACCAGGAGTACTTCTCCATATCCCGAACTTTGTTCGGGATCAGGTGGCTGCGCAGAAGTATGTCAGGCCGGAGCCTCCTTTTAAGGTGGCCGTATAGCCACTATATAGATGGGGATAATGTAATATCCCCTTTTAATACGGTTTGAATATTGAATTAAGCAACGTATAGTAATAAGAAAGCCATCATTAACGCAAAAAGTCCAGTAGCTTCAGAAAAAGCAAAACCTAGAATAGCGTAATTAAACAATTGCCCTCTAAGTGAAGGGTTTCTGGCTACACCTAATATTAAAGCACCAAACACTACACCTATTCCAACACCTGCACCTATTAAACCTGTAGTAGCTAAACCTGTACCAATTATTTTTGCAACTTGTATCATTTTTTTTTGTTAAATTAAAAATCTAGCTTTATCAATTTTAGCACGATTTATATATATTTTAGAAATTCAAGATAGTTATCAGTTGCCACGGATTCCATTCGATTCGATTCGAATTGATTCGAATCAGTTCGAGAATATAATAGGTTATACAACCACGAAATTTTTTATTATTAAGAGGAGTTTGCTGAGCCTCTTCTAACCGGCCTGATAAAAAAAGTATACTTTTTTTTTATATGGATGAAGTCCGGATGAAATTCTTTCGTACCAAAGGCGGCTCCGAAGCCAGCTTCAACTTATTAAAACATAAATTAGATACCCTTTCGTATCCCCATACAGAGTGCTTCACCAAAAAGTAGGAATAAAACAAATTTTAAGCCATAGCTTACGGCTTCGCACTAATTTAGTGCGAAGCCTAATCCCCCCTACGGGGGATACGAAGGCGGGATTAGACTTCACACTATAAATAATTTATACCAGGAGTATCCCTCCTGGCGTATGGAGAAGTCAAGCAAACGAAGCCTAATCCCCTCAGGGGATCCAGGAAACAAGAGATTCGAACTCTTAATAAATAAAGTTATTAACTTTATTATACTGATGTAACCATCATTTTCTACCCATAGAATTTCCTCTTTTATCTTAAATAGTAACTATTAAGATAAAAGGCCCATTGCCTGTTACAATTACCTACTAATCCTACTTAATAGATAACGTGTATATACTACCGAAGTCTGGGCATATATACGGCATATTTTCTTGTTAAAGGTTAATCAATCCCGTGCAACTTCCACTACACGAACCGTATTTCGACTTAACACCAATTAGAATCGCGCATACGAAGAATCCTATAAAAAAACCCGAATCCTATTATTCGCTGAATTAAAATAAGAGAGCAAACTTATTGCACGTACTCCTTTCAGCATGTGACGAGTGGTTAGTACCAATCCAAGGTTATATTCACCGTGACATAGTGATTCACGATTACTAGCAATTTCTTATTCATGTAGCCGAATTTCAGGCTACAATCCATATCTTTTTTATCCTATTTTTTGAGATTAGCTAAAATTCGCATTTTCGCATCTCTTTGTTTAGGAATATGTGGCACGTCTTTAGCCCACAATATCAAGGCCATGATGACTTGTCTTAGTCCCTGTTATCAGATCCAATATAATGGACGAATCAGCCCTATCAAAATAATATATTTACAAATAAAGCTCAGGTTTACGTTAATTCCATGGCTTTTGCCACAGTTTCACAACATTAACTGGAAACAGCCGTGCAACACTTGTATGAATAAATATACTAAAACGACAGTCGAGTCGCCTTAATTATTTTATTCTATTCAAATTGTGGTAAGATTTTTCGTGGATCATCGAATTAAACAACATACTTCACTACTGGTGTCAGAAACGGTCTAGTGATTTCAGTTCCTGCGTTGCCGCATTACTCTTGAGGTGAAATGCTTACACTTTCATTTATAGACTAAGTAACAACCTAACCTATGGCATTCATCATTGTCTGCAAAGACTACTAGGGTCCCTAATCCTGTTCGTGCCGCAATGCCTTCGTCCTTCAACGTCAGTTTGTACATAAGAGGCTGCCTTCGCCTTTATCCGTCCCCCAGGTATCACAGAATTTTAACTCTCCACTCACAAGTACGGCCTCTTCACATAAAACTCTAGCAAAATAATAACCTTTTAAAGGTGACATTTGCCGTCTGGGTACCCTTTAAACCTATTTAAGATGAATAACACTAGTCTCATACGTATTGCCGCGACTGCTGGCACGTAATTGGTCAAGACATAATATATAGACTGTCATTATCAATCATATATTTAGAACTTTACTCCTTAAAAGGATCTCCTGCACTACCTCTTACCTCTTTCTTAAGGGGGTAGCCGGTCCATTCATCCAAGTTGCCAGTTCAGCCGTTAGGCCATTGACCAAGATTCCTCACTGCTGTACATATATGCCTTGGGATTTTTTCATCCCCAATGTGGTCGATCAACCATTTCAGCTTCGACTCCGAGAATTGTTGGCTAGTTAAGCCATTACCTTAACTACTACCTATCACGCAGATACCTTTCCTCTTAAAGCGGTTGTTACACCCTTTTTTTGATTTTATGAGGGATTTTTCCCCTCTCTTTAAGGTCGGCCGAATATCTTTCACTCACCTGTACACCACTTTTAATTCACCTTCAATATCTCCGCCAGTCTGCCTGATCCGAACGAAGTTCGGGATCTGGAAAGATAGACAAAAGATATTACACCATTACTAATTATATTTCATGGTGCCTAGATACCTAATATCCGAAAAGCATAAATTAAACGTACGATTAGCATGTGTCAAGCATTTGGACAGCGTTCAATCAGAGCCATCACCAAACTCACCTATCAAAATAACATTTTTAGAGCTAGTGCCTAAAAATTCGTAAAACTTTTATTAGATTAGTATCTTATCGATCCAGGCTAATAAATTAAAGCTCAGGATCATGATGCAATTTACTTTCAATAAATTTTGAAGTAACAGCTTCTATAATTAGGAAGATATATGGTATACCATATAACCTTAATAACCACTATAGTTCCTCACGGAGCTACACTGTATCTTAACAATCTAATTTTTTGATCATAAATTACACCTCTTATTGGTTTATACTTTTCATCTAACCCCAATTTTATGTTTTACCTAAACATAGCAAATGTTCTTCAACCCTAACCTCTATCTATCAATTCACCATTCTATACTAATCCCTTATCTCTACATTAAGGCGCAAGCATACTTCTCGACGAATATTAGTCTTGGCTTCGCGATCCCGAACGAAGTTCGGGATACAGTACTTCGTCAGTATGCCAACACTCCTCCTGCCCCCATGGCTTGCCATACTTCTCTCCGAGCTTGCTATATTTTTTTTTTGAAAAAAAGCCGAAGTACCTGCCTTCGGAGAGAAGTCAGGCCGGATGACAAAAAGTCGCTACGAAATTCGTCCTTCTTTATTTTTTATTGAGTACCGGTTCGCCAATAAGAATTATAGAAGTAGCATCTTGAATTAAATTTTGATAGACTTTATTATGGACTGGCTATGCTGTTTTAGGAGAAGTTAACTATAACAAATAACTAGTGGTAGGGGAGAGGTGGAAACTGAATACTAGCTACCACCCCTTTTTTTATATCGTACAATAATACTAACTTTTCCTTATACATTATTTTCAGAGAGAAGTTATGTTAAGTATTAAGCAGCAGAGATAGTATATATTTAGGAATAATTTAAGCTGTATCCTGTAATAATTTCTTACTAAAAAAAGGATTTATATCGGCTTGATTTTCCAAAATAAAGTTATTTTTTGTTATTTAATCTAACATTGTCTAGGCCTTCGGCCTACCCAGGGCTCGGTGAGCCCGAAAGGAATTAACTTCTTTATATTTTCTATAAAATACCAAAACTTATATTTAAATATTATATATACATTAAATCATAGACTTTCCTTAAAATTTAATTATGCATCTTAACTAAGACGACTTATAAATTAATTTCATCCTATTACTTATCACTAAATATTTTGCCTGCTAATTTTTCTACCAATACTCCCCCTCCCTACTGTTTGGTACCAACAATGTAAAAAGATAAGGAGTACTTTGTCGTACCACTAAAGATAAATAATCGGATGTGATTTAAGTTAATAGGTATAGTATATTAACCCGAATTTCTATTACTTTCAACTTTACTTACTACTTTATCAATAAATTTATTATTAATAAGAGTTTTCCTGCCGAAGGATGGATTTTTAAAAAATATACTACGATCTTCCTTATATAATTCATGTAAAACTTTACCGAGCAAACTATAAGGAAGGGGTAGTGGAATACTCTTAAAAAAGAATATTCCAAGTTTAGTATAAAAACAGGCAGTAATTCTAAAAATTAGTGTAGATCAAGTCCATCTTTTATATAACCTGAAGATAAAACTACGAAAACTTGAGCTTGTATAAAAGCAATTCCCAATTCTAGTCCTGAAAAGGCTATAATAAATGCTAAAGGTATTAACCCAAGGAAAAAAAAGATTATTCCACTTGTCATTATATTGTAAGTAAAACCTGCTAAAATGTTTAATAACATGTGACCAGAAAGTCGTTCCACAAATTCACCCTCAGATTATCTTATTGACATAACGTAACATTAGAAAAGTAGGCTTGGCTTTGCATCCATATTAAATCTACTTTTCAGATTTTTCGTTTACCTTTTCAACTTGGAAACGTTTTTTTACTGTTATAGAACCTTGTGTTTCTTTAAGGCGTTTTGAAAGTGAGGGTTGTGTAACACACATACCTTCAGCAGCTCTAGTTATAGAAGTATACACTGAAATCTCATTAGTATTTAAATCTAAAACTCTTACGGCTGTCCCGCTGTCTACACTCATTTTATTTTTAATTGATTCTGAAAGAATAGATTTCCCTAATCTAGCTAAACTAATTAAGGCTTTAGTTTCAGCACTATGCTTTCTACCAAAGTTAGGGTTATTAATACCTTTACTAGCTAAACTAAGTAAATTTTTAGTTTGTTCAGTCAATTTACGCCCTTGAGCAGATTTACTCATCTTTCGCTTGGTTTCCTCCGAATGATTACTACCAAGTCTTGAACCTGCAGTAGAATTAAGATTATATTCGGGTTTAAATAAATCAATATAATATTGTTCTCTACCTACAGCCTTTTCTTTTGTACAATATTCTAATATTTCTAATTGGAAATTTGAGTAACCATACTTTAAGATTGCACTATAAATTCGACTTTTACTTTGTTGTACTCTAACTGAAAGAAAAGAAAAATCATAGTAAACTCTAAGTCTTCGACCTAGATTTACACTACTACCTATATAAGTATTCCCATTTTCCTTGTTAACTCAACGATAAATACCTATTTTATTTTTATTATCGTTTAGTATGATAGATTTATTAAAAAAAGCGTCAGGATAAACTACAATTGGAATAACGCGAATGCTGTTACTACTGTTGACACTTTCCTTTGAGACATCTTTTGATAGATGTGAGTAACTTCTACGTTGAATATTACTCTTGAAATGATACCTTTTAATTAAAAAGGGATATAGATTAGGTCTTGGTTCTTTTCGTGAACACAATTACTATCCTTAGCTGTATACGACTTATACTATTTTTATTTTTATTATACTAATTAGATTTGTTATTATTCCACTAATAATAGATGAACCCTACCTGCAGGAGGTAGGAACTACCGACATATTTTTTACCATTTAATTTATTAGTTCACATATAAATTCCGGATTTTCCTTTAATATAATTAAGAATATTAAGTTTGTCTTTATCCGCATCATTAAAAACAGTAAAACCGGTAGAGTTAGTGGAAGAAGAATCGTCACTTATTGAACTTGAAAACATCCTTATGCTAACGAAACTTAATCTATGACTAGACAAGACACTAAACTTATCTTTATAAAATAGGCAGCTATTAAATCTGCTGACCTTATTTACGTGAAAACTATTAGATATAACAAATCTATTAGTAGAATCTTCTTGAGCAAAAAAAAACAGTATAAGTCGTTCACAATTTTATCCTTTCTTTAAAGGTATATATAAACTTTGTCGCCTTATTTTAAGGTGTTTATATACTTTATCCTTTCTTCAAAGGTGTTACAATGTATACTCATTATATATTGAGGATAGGCTATTGTGATATCTTTAATCTTGAATTACTTAGTTTCTTTCAAGAACCGGCTTTCCCGGCGACTAGAGTACACCTTACCATTAGTTTGGCGCCTGCCAAGGCAGGCTCCCTAATGGAAGAACCGTCTACTCGTTGCTCTTTTACAGATAAGTTATCTGATTTAGATCCGCGATTACCCATTTCTATTACTAGAATCTTCTGGATTATTACCATACATGAGTGATTAGTTCATCCACATATACCCTTTCGAGTATAGCTTGGTACCAAAAGCTTTAGGACTTCCCCAGAATTTGGCTCTTAAACACAATTAGATTGAGGTACCTAATCTCAACTTTTTATGTTGGCTGCTAATCTTAAACCTAGAGAAATATTTCTTGCTAGGTATGATATGAATTCTATCAGCACTAATAAAGGTAATAAAGGTAATGGACAACCAGCTGGAACTAACAGTGAAAAGAATTCTAAACCATGTTTTTGGAATCCTAATATTGTAGCCCCTAATACAATTGTAAAACTAAGAGAAAAAGTTAATACAAAGTGACTTGTAGATGCAAAACTGTAAGGACTATTTTATAAGTCATATAGACTTATAAATTGGACTATATCTTAATTACTTTAGGAGTATTTAATACTCAAATAATTTTTCACGCTTAGTCTCTGAGGATCCTACTCATAACGTAACTTGTTATTTTGGTTTCCTGCTGATTGTTCATTGTTCCATCCATTAAGATTTTTACTAATAAATTATTAGTACTTAAGGCCTTAGAAGTTTTCAGCAATACTGTGAAATTTTACGTATTATATTTATTATAATTTTCCCTTTACTACTAAGAATTGATATATTAATCTAATCTTTTATTATTCATATTAGATTTAATTATTTGGATTTTTTCTATACCCTCCTTTGTTAAATGATCTTTAGCTCGTATTAACTCAACCACCTTTAAAAAATCCAAATAATTAGCTTGTTTAGTACCTATTAAAGGATATTCGTTTAATAAAGGTATAATTTTATTACTTATGTCGGAAAATTTTGAAACAATAAATGTTGCTTCATTACGACTTAAAGAGCATCTACCACATCCTAAATAATTTATCAAACCTTCAAGTAAAACTAAATCTCTATTGTGTTGAGTTATTGTAAACCTTAAAGATATATCGTATCTTTCTTTGCTTTTAGCTTGTTGGACAACAACCATAAAACATCCTTCACCTTCAACAAATCCTACAAATCAATTTATATCCTGTATTTCTGAAAATTTAACTTCTGGTCTTGCTGTCGGAATCACATTAGGAAAAAACTCTTTAAATTTGTCAGATAGTCCTCAATTTAAACTAGCTTTTATACTAATTAATTTAAGTAACCCTTCCATAGTAAGATGTGATTTATTTTCAATTAAATGAACAGATTGTTTAAATAAAAGATAATCTGCGGATTTTTTAGTTAATAAAGGATATTTATCAAAATGATTTATAATTATTCTTAAGTTTTTTAAAGAACTAACACGATAGACTGAGGCATTATTACTATGTTTGTAAATTTTACCAATACCTCAGGTTCTTTGTAAAGCCTCTAAAATATTTATGTCCTTATTATGCACAGTGATTTTAAAGATGGGCTTAACTTGTCATTTAAGTAGCATTCTACTATCTTTAAAAATAGATGTAGTAAAACATCCCTCTGCATCTACAAACCCTGTAATATAATAAGGGTTAAGATAATAACAATTACTTTTCTTAAGATTATAATTAGGAGATTTTGAAGTAGAAGTAGAAGTAGAAGTAGAATATTGTTTAATAATACGGTTATTACTATAACTAGAGTGATAGCCGTAATAACAGTGTTGATATTGAGGCGCAAGCTCATAATTTAGTATAGTAATAAAAATAAAAAAATAAATTATAAATACGTAGGCTCCTTTAACCATTCCAATTAAGTTATTCATTAATATAACAATAAATAAAGTATAAATAAATGGGAAATATATTTGACCACTTTTACCATTTATTTGATTTGTAACAATGCTATGTATAGTAGCGTATAAAGACTCTTGGCTTATTGATCAATTGTTACTTACTAATTTATTATAATTAGTACTTAAAATCGCGATTGTTAATATAAATAATCCACCTATTGTTAAATAGAATCCAATATTTGTAATAGAAATGTGTAAGTTACCAAATATCAAGGCAATCAAATTTATCACCTAATTATCACACAATTATAATGCTAACGAAGCTATGCTTACACATAATTTTTAGCATTAAAAACAATAACCAACCATAACCAATATAGAGCTTTCCGTACTGACTTCGTAGTAAGAAGCCCTCAAACACTGACCACCATGAAAAATCATTATACGGCTCCTTCGGAGAAGCTCCCCATTATTTAGGCAATCTTCCGAAATTCATACCTTTCTTAATATCACCTATTTGATTAAATCCTTCATCAGTAAGATGACCTTTTGATTTAACAATTTCACATACTTTACATAAATCTTTAAAATCATCAGATTTAACACCTAAAATAGGATAATTATTAAAAAATGGTAAGATTTTTTCCGATATATCGGAAAATCTTGAACAAGTATAATAAGCTGCTTCTTTTGATACTGAAAATCGACCACATCCTAAATAATCCACTAAACTTTCTATTAAGTTTTTATCACGGGAATGCTGAGATATTGTAAATATTAATTCAACTATCTTATTTCCTAGCTGTTTACCATTACGCTGCTTGATATGAAAACAACCTTCGGCAGAGGTAAACCCTGCTAGTCAATTTGGATCTTTAATTACGGATAACTCAGTTATAGGTCTAAGTGTATTTACAACATTAAAAGAAGCTTTTAACTCAGAGCTCATACCAGATAAACCTTTATTCATACATGCTTTAATATTAAAAATTTCCTGTAACCCCTCTGGAGTAAGATGTCCTTTTGTATTCATAATATTAACTGCACGTTTAAATAATTCAAAATCAGCTCTTTTTTGAGTAAGAAGTGGATATTTTTCAAAATGCGGAATAATTACATTGGTTATTTGATCTAAAGATACAACTCGTAACTGAATTAAATCCTTATTACTTTTAGAGTGAATGTTCCCTATTCCACCTAAAGAAGATTGAATATTTTTAATTAAAGATAAATCTTTTTTATGTGAAGTTAAAACATATCAGGCTTGAACTTTTCAACCCATACGAAGAGCAGGATATTTTAGCATTGTAACCATAAATGATCCTTCTCCATCAGTAAACCCTGTAATAAAGAAAGGAGGAATTAGTCCCTTAGATAAGTTATTAGTTGAATATTGTCTTTTTGTACATAATTGGTAAGAAGGGATTTTGATTTGAGAATTTCTTTCGAAACCCTTTAGAGTACACCTTAACATTAATTTATTAATGTAACTACCGTCTACTCGTTGCTCTTTTACAAATAAAGTGTTACCCTTATTTGACTTAGATCCGCGATAACCCATTTCTTTTTCAATCATCTTCTGGCTTGTTACTATACCTGAGTAATTAGCTCAGCCACTCATATATTTTCATATATGGCTTAGTACCAAAAGCTTTAGGGCGTCCCCGGAGTTTGGCAATTTACCCCACATTGTGTTTAGTTTCCCAGACAACACAGCAGGTGCATCAAGACTTAATAAATCTCTTATTTCAAATTGGTCTAGTGGACTAAGTATTTCTCTGTATAAATTATTATTAAAGCTCAAAGTACTCATATTGTACATTTATAGCTTTCTTTCTATATAAGCCTTCATAGATCCTATGTGCACATAATATTATGTTAGCGTAATACACCTTATATTAAAGGCTTAATATAACTTACCTTTTATAACTTCGCTATATTTTTAGCAGGACGAAGTAGGCCTGCACCTTAATTGTAGCTGGCTGTCTGCCTGCCTTCTCTCCGAAGGCCGAAATGGCCTTCGGAGAACTGGCCTTTTGACCGAAGGCCAGTCAGGCTACAGCAGGATTGAAATAAACGAATCAATTCATAATACGCCGACTTCTCCTGACGAAGTATGGTACAGATAGACGGGGTGATTATCCCTGGCCAGACCAAGTACTACTCCTGTAAGGAGGAGTAGTACAGGAAAACCAGGCAGAAGGCCTACAAAGTCAGGCGTAGGACAAAAACAGGAGCTTGCTCCGTCTTGACTACGAAGTCAGTATGGCTAGAGACGAAGTACCCATACGGGTAAAAAATAAAAAATATTTTTTTATTTTTTCTGAGTCCCGGAGGGACTCAGCTAGCTCCGAAATTAATTTTTTTCTGCGCTAGCATGAAGTTTTGAAATAAAAGTACGTGATAAAAATAAACGTACAAATCTTGGTAAAATATATTTAGATAACATATATACTGTTATAGCTATAATTGCAAAAATAAAAGTTACTTCATTTACAAAATAAAAGGGTACTAATTGAGGCATATTAAATTATAAATTATTGATTAATTACTTACATATAGAGTAATAGCGTCAAGTATTTGACGAAAAGATTGAAAAGTTTTACCATAAAGTATCAAGTCTCCATACAAGAATATGTAATAAGAATGAATAAATATTATAAATCGTTTGTAATATTCTCGTTTTTAATTAATGAAGAATATTATTTATAATAACTTTCTAATAAATTTAGACATTTCTAGATTAATATAAAAACCCTAACTAAGTAAAGAGAGAGAAGGAAAGTGGGAGGGGATGGTTAATTTTCTTAAGGATACCCCCCCCCCTCTCCAAATTTTATTTATTAGAATTTAAAGTGAAAGAAGCTAGTAAAAATAATAATAAAATTAAACTAGCACTAATTTCAGATAAATAAAGAATAAATATAAAAGATATAAGACCAACTAAAATGTATAAAGCGTAACTTGTAACCACACCGGTACTTAATTTAGTTAAGCTCTTACTAAAATTAATTAATGCTTTCTCTAGTCCAAAAGGTCCTATTAATTCTATACTACCTTTATCTAAAACTTTAGTAGTTTGACCACCAAGCTTTAGTACTAAATTAGTAATATAGTTGTTGTAGAACATTTCGACAAGGAATCTTTGATTAAAGAAACCAAAAATATTACGACCTAATCTAGATAATTTAAAATTCATGACAATTCCAGGTAAAAATTCTGAAAGAACTATAGCTAAAATACTAAATGAAACAGTAAATATAAAAGGTAATATTTTAAATAATGTAGGAACCGCAAATTCAGTATCTATCATTATTTCATGAGTAGGATTAATGAATATACTATTATCTACAAAAAAGCTTGAACCTAAACCTATAAATATATCTTTAGTTACAAATCCAAAAAATATTGAAAATATTGCTAATATTATTAAAGGTAAACTGATAAACATATCGCTTTCATGTGCATGTTTATAAGATGTTATAGGTCCATTAGGGTTAGTTAAGAATGTTAAGTATAAAACTTTAACAGAATACAAAGTAGTGAATATAGCTCCTATTGTAGCTATAACATAAACAGCAATACTACTAAAGTGATATTGTCCAAAGGCAGATTCTAATATAAAATCTTTACTATAAAAACCAGTCATAAAAGGGAAAGCTACTAAACTTAAACTTGCTATTAAGATAACAGAATAAGTTAAAGGTAAGAATGAGATTAATCCTCCATATCTTCTGAAGTCTTGATTATCAGCTACTGCGTGAATAACAGCACCTGCACCTAAAAATAATAATGCTTTATAGAAAGCATGATTTACTAAATGAAATAAAGCTATATTATAAGAAGATAAACCTATAGCTATAACCATCATCCCCAATTGACTCATAGTGGAATAAGCTATAACTTTTTTAATATCTTGTTAGTACTTTAAATAACGGTTCAACAATAAAGTATTCTTAAATAGATCCTACTACTGGCTAGGCAATATCCTATAGCTAGTAAAGTGTATACCAATATTTTATTCTACTTTACTTTAACATTAATTATTTTCTTCACGTAACTTCATTACGCTATTATATACATTTAATAGTTGAGTTGTACTAAAATAATGCTGAATTTTATATCATCTTAACTGATTAAGATATTTATATTGTTCTGTATATTGAATATAGTGTTCTTTAATAATATCAGTTAAAATAGTAAAAATTTTATCACTATCCATGGACCCATTCAGCTCAGAACTATTAATAATACGATGTGCTAATATAAGATTTAATAAAACAAATGAAAAATCTTCAAGGATTTCTCTATAAAAAGCCAATTTATTAGAATAAAAATCGATAATGTAATCCTTTTTATCATTTAAAAACTCATTCAGAGGATTAATACCAAATTGTCGGTTTAGTCAATAAATAGTATTTATATCATTAATATCCATAATATTTTTATGAATATCACTTTTAGATTCTAAATAGAATTTTGCTTTACTTAAAATTCTATATTCTCAAGTTAGTAGATATAAAGATATTAATCACTGTTTATAAATAGATAAATAACTTTTATCAGATAAGTCAATATCACCAATACCCTCCGTTCCAACTAAAGGCGTAATTCTTGGATCTGTAAAACTAGGAGTATTATAACCTATTGATTCTAAAACAACGTTTTTCTCTGAAAGAAAAGAACTTTCATTAGGCATTATTAAACTCCCATTGTATTTTCTTACTAAAGAGGATATAGAGTCTATTGAAGTATAAAATTTTTTTTCATAGAACGCAAATAAGTTTAAACCTGAACTTCTCTTCTCAAATTCAGAATACAAGAATTCCTGAACGTCTAATAAATCAGGATGTTTGTTTAACAATATATCTTTATTAGGTAATTGTTTATTACATAATAAAGAAAAAACATCATTTTCTTTTTCTAAAGATAAACCTTTATTATTAACTATATTTTGAAATGAATTATTTAAGTTATCAATAATATAACTATTACGAAATAAAACAAATAATTCTGTATCAAAAAAGCAACCATTAGTATAAAATCTACCTACCTTACATTGTAATCCCTTGTCAATAATAAAACCAGTTCTATTTTTAACTTGTGATTTAAGTATAATACCATTATTACTTAACCCATTAAATATTGAAAAATTAGTAAAAGAAGAATTAACAACCTTACCTCTTAGTGGTACAATTCCTAATTGGTTTTTTGAGGACTGTTTATAAGTAGAGTCAAGTCTACTAGAGTTCATCCTTGACTTTATAAGACAAATTTTTTCTAATCCTTCTTTAGTTAGATGAGCTTTATTGCAAATAAGCTCACTAGCTAGACAGAAGTCCTCAAAATCTTGGTGTTTTACACCAAAAATAGGATTAGATTTAAAGAAGGGGATAATCTTATTAACTATTTCATTCAAATCTGTACAACGATAGTTACCAGTATTATCCTTAGGGTTAATATGTAAATTACCACAACCAAAATATTCAATAAAACTTTTAAGTAATAGTTCATCCCTAAGATTTTGACTAACTAGAAAGCATAAACCAACTCAAACTCCTGATTTAGTATTACTAGTTTTACCAAGATTAATCATAAATGACCCATCACCGGAGGTAAAACCCGCCATTCACATTTGGTGTGGTACTAATAAAGGTCTTGTTATAATAGGACGAGGTATAACTTCAATATTAGGAAAATCTTTTAGCAAATTGTCATCATTTAATAACACTGCACCTTTATTCATAGAAACTCTTATATTCATTAATTTGTTAATCCCTTCCTCAGTTAAATGCTCTTTTTTAACAATTAAATCTACAGCTCCTTTAAATAAAAGATAATCAGTTAGCTTAGCTGTAATTAAAGGAAATTTATCAAAAAATGGCACGATCACTTCAGTTAATTGAGATAAAGAACGTACTCTGTATATACAAGACTTCTTAGTTATTGAAATATGACCTACACCAAAAAATGCTTGGATTCTTTCCAGAATAGCTAGATCTTTTATATGTAGAGTAATACTAAAACAAGGAGCAATTTGTCACTTTCCACCGTAATTGACACTTCTTTTAGCTATACCCAGAATAAAGGAACCCTCAGCGTCGGTGAACCCTCTGACCCATTCTTCAAAATTAACAACGTTTAAATTAGTATTAGTCTTTAATGTACTATAGCGTCTAACCCCTAATTTATTTGATGTATATGCTTTAGAATGACTGCAGCACAACCCTGACATTAGAGGCAGCCCACTAAATTTAATAGGTTGAGAGGGGGAAGTTACAGAAGCAGAAGGTAAGCTTCCCCCAAAACATTGTTTAGAGCTTGCGCCCTCATTTAAACTAAAAGAAGCTAGTATGATTAATATTACTATTAAACTAGCACTAATTTCTGATAGATAAAGAATAAATATAAAAGATATAAGGCCAACTAAAATGTATAAAGCGTAACTTGTAACTACACCAGTACTTAACTTAGTTAAATTTTTACTAAAAGAAACCAAGGCTTTTTCTAACCCAAAGGGACCAACTATTTCAATAGCACCTTTATCTAAAACTTTAGTAGTTTGACCTCCTAAAGTTAAAACAAGGTTAGTTATATAATTATTATAGAACATTTCAATTAAAAACCGCTGATTAAAGAAACCAAAAATATTACGACCTAATTTAGATAATTTAAAATTCATAACAATTTCAGGTAAAAATTCTGAAAGAACTATAGCTAAAATACTAAAGAAAACTGTAAAAAAGAAAGGTAATAATTTAAATAACGTAGGAACCGCGAATTCAGTATCTATCATTATTTCATGAATAGGGTTAATGAATATACTATTATCTACAAAAAAGCTTGAACCTAAACCTATAAAGATATCTTTAGTAAAATAACCAAAAAATATAGAAAATACTGCTAATATAATTAAAGGGAAAGTAAGGAAAAAATCACCCTCGTGAGCCATAAAGTTTCGGCCAGTTATAGCTGGTATTGAAAACCCTCCATCTGAGATCTTTCTTGCATAACCATCTAGATTTTGAAAAGGCATTCAATTTGTACTAATACGATATTTTGGTGGAAAAGATTCAGATTCTCCAAAATAAGTATTAGGATGTTTATAAAATTTAATACCCCCATTGGGTGAAGTTAAGAAAGTTAAATAAAGGACTTTAACTGAATATAATGTAGTAAATATTGCACCTATAGTAGCTATTATATAAACAGCTACACCTGAAAAACTAAACTGTCCATAAGCAGATTCTAAAATAAAATCTTTACTATAGAAACCAGTCATAAAAGGAAAAGCTGCTAAACTTAAACTAGCTATTAACATAACAGAATAAGTTAAAGGTAAATATTCACGCAAACCACCATACTTTCTAAAGTCTTGGTTATCTAGTACAGCATGAATAATACTACCTGCACCTAAAAACAAAGCTGCTTTATAAAAAGCATGATTAATTAAATGGAAAAGAGCAATATTGTACGAAGATAAACCTATAGCTATTACCATTAAACCTAATTGGCTCATAGTAGAATAGGCTATAACTTTTTTAATATCCTGTTGAAAGAGACCAACAAGAGAACTAAATACAGTTGTTATTGCTCCTAATCATAAGCATATAAGTAATACAGTACTGCTATATTCTATTAAAGGAGATGAACGCATTAATAAGTACACACCTGCTGTAACCATTGTAGCAGCGTGTATTAATGCAGAAACAGGAGTAGGACCCTCCATAGCCATTGGAAGTCAAACGTGAAGTCCAACTTGTGAACTTTTAGCCATCGCTCCAATTACTAAGCAAATACCTATGAGAGTAAGAATATTTTCATTAATATAAGGAGCTAATGAAAAAACTGTAGCATAATCTAAATTACCTAAAGTTCATAATATAGCAAACATTCCTATAGTTAATATGCAATCACCTACTCTATTTGTTAATAAAGCCGATATAGAGCTTTGGTTTGCTGCTATTCTAGTAAATCAAAAACATACTAGAAGATATGAACAAACACCTACACCTTCTCAACCAACAAACATCAGTAAATAGTTATTACCTGTTACTAAAACAATCATCATGAAAGTAAACAAGCTTAAATAACTAAAGAATCTCTGTTGATGAGGATCGCCTGACATGTAACCTATAGAGTAAATATGAACTAATGAACTTATAATTAAAACTGGGATTAACATCGACACTGTTAAAGCGTCAAATTGAAATCCTCAAATAATATTAAATCATTCTGAATCTATTCATCTAAATAGGTTTATTGTAACAGGAATATTGTTAAAACCTACTTCAACAAAAGCCAACAAAGCTAAAATAGTCGTAACTATTACACATGAACAAGTTATTATTTGTGCTCCGCGAACCCCGACTTTTCTACCAAAAAAGCCAGATACTATACTCCCTAATAAAGGTAAAATTATTATACTTAAATACATTATTTATATTCTATACTTATACTTCCTCTTAATCTATAGAAGGCTACTAGAATACCTAAACCTATTGCTGATTCGGCTCCCGCTACTACAATTATATAAATAGCGTAAGTTTGTCCGATTATATCATCAATGTTCAGTGAACTTACCAATATAAGGAAAGTTATGGCTAAAAGCATTATTTCAATTGAAATAAGCATTAAGATAATATTTTTTCTATTTAATACGAATCCTAGGACTCCTATTAAAAAAAGTATTAAGGTTAAATTCATTGTTTGATTATTATAAAAATAAATTATTTTGAAATGTAGTCAGAAGTGACTATCCACTACTATTCTGTTAGATAATCTCCTACCTGATGCCGCCTACGGAGGCCTCGCATCAGACGGTGACTATCGTCTCCTTAGTAATAAAGCCTCCCTATGAATATGAAGAGAGGGGAAATTTGAATTTCCCCCCCCCCCTCCGAGCTTGCTATATTTTTTTCAAAAATAAAGCCTCCTGATCCCCCCCCCCCGAACTTCGTTCGGGGGGATATGAAAATAGCGCAGAGCGCATAGCGTTAACAAAATGCTAGGAATATATTACTCTTCTTATAAAAGTGTACTAAGTAGGGATTGCGTCCTGGTACCCCTTGTAGCTTAATATTCCTATTTACCTCATCCAGGGTGTAAATCGTCGCTTAGTCATTTTGTAAAAAAAGAAATTTAGCACAGCCGGCTATATTAAGGTTTTGGTTTAATATAGGGTGTTTTTGGACCAGCCACTTTTACTTCCGGTTCGTATATTGGTTGGGGATTATTACTAGTCCCTCCGTGACTCAGCAAACTCGTCCTTCAAAAACTTCCGGTTGTATTGGCGGGAATAAAAGATTACCTGGGGGCGCAAGCTCGATCCTTCGGATACCGGAAGTGCATCTGTACTACTACCTTTAACTGGTCTAGGTGTAGACATAGGCAGTGAAATATATGGTCCTTTATCCCCTAATACTATGGGAAATTTAGTCCTGGATAAATAAACTGTAATAAGACCACCTATTATTATTGCGCATACTATAATATTTTTATCGATTGAAAAACTATATAAAGTAAAATTTATAGGATTACCTTCGAAATGAAAACAAGCTAAATTGTTATAATAGTTATGAACAAGGAGATAAACTGAAAACTGCGTATTACATCCTCTTAGATAATGAGAATATAAATCAAATAAACTGCGCCTTCGGTACTTCGTCGAAAAAGCATCATAACTCGCCTAAATTGTTGTTAACATCAATTAACATTTGGACTATATCTTCACCCTATTTAACAAAGGTAACAGTCAAACAGGGGTATCACGTGTAGTCTCTGAGGATCCTACTAAATAAAAGTGTTTAATGCTTACATCTCCGGCCTTATTTCTCCTACGAAGTCAGGCAGGAGAGCTTGCTCCGTCCTGACTACGAAGTCAGTATAGCTGGAGACAAAGTACCTATAAAAAGGATAAGAAGATAACTAAGCTCTTTTATCTTTGGTTTTTGGCTGATTGGCTAATTTTTTGAAATGTCACTGTATTCTACCGCTTTTTTTTAAGAAAGTCTGTAGTTCTAGTTCCAAAAGCTCTGAAGGTTTCCAGCATACAGTGATATAATAATATTTAAAGTTATTTTTAAATACGGCACCCTATGTTTATTATATTTTAGTTGCTCAAAACACAGTGAATTTTGTCCTAAGACAAGATAAAAGATAAGAGGAATAAAATTTAACATTCACATATTTCTCAAGGTATAAAGAATTAGCCTTGCCACATCAAAATAGTAAAAAAAAGAAAAAGTGGCTCTTATCTTAAGTGCGTACAAGACTTGAACTTGTATCATAACGACCGTAGCGTTAGGTTCTACCATTAAACTAACACACTTTGAGGGCGGCGAAGCCTAATCCCTACTGCGTACTGCGTACTGCGTACTGCGTACTGACTTCGTAGTCAGGAGGGGATCAGGGCTAATATACTAACCCATTTTTAAATTTAAGTTTGATAAAATATTTTTAACTATTAAATATTCTTCAGTTCCATAGTTGGTTTTTTTGGGGGGGGATACATCGATAACCCGATGTACCCCTTGAGTATAAGCCCAGCAGTAAGAGAATAATTATTAACTATTGTTCACTTAATCATGTTAAAAATTTTTCTAAGCTTACTGATTCAATAACTATAGGCATACTTGAATGAAGTATACCACAAATTTCTGAACATTGCGTTTACTCTACAATAATTTAATGTAATAAATAAATTATAATTAATATAAACCTAATCCTAAGTCCCGGAGGGACTCATGCAGGATAAAGGGGGGGGTAGGATAAGGCTACTGATGCTGGTGAAACCGTAACCATGCAAGCAACCATTAGTCCTTAAAAAAAAAGAAGTTATTTATAAGAAAAATAAAAACTTTTATATATTTCACCGTCTTTTAAACGTAAATATAAAGTCTTTCTATCTAATTTTATGTTTAAAGTATCAAAGTATTTTATTGTATCCGTGATACTTTCGAAATCTTTTTCAAAATCTCCCCCCTTAACAGATACAGATTTATTTTTTCTATTTACCTTTGAAGAATCATCCTTATTTATTTTTAATTTAAGATGTTCTTCCATTATTAATCCGACTTGTTCAAAATTATCAGGTAAAGCTATATCCGAGTATTTACATACGAAATTATGAAATACTTTACCCATCTTAATATATCTGGTTAAAGTATCTCTTTTTATAGTTAAACCTAAACCTCTTAAATATTCAATACAAGAAGTTAAAGAATCAAATTTTAAATTATGACCTGGATAATCTACAAAAGTATTTCCATCTTTTATTTCTAATTCCACTGGTATACTTCTACGAGTACCTAATTTATACGTATTTTGTCTTTCTTCTTGCATTATACCTACTAATTCTTGTATAGAAATATTACTTACAGAAGCAGTAGATATAGGATAGCTTAATAACAAGAATTTATTAAGATAAGGCAATTTTGAATCAATAAACTTTTTGCTAGTATCAGTGTGTATATTTAATACTCTTTTTAACTCAATTTTAGATTTAGCATGATAATAAAGAGTACTACATGTTAGATCATAAACATATATAGGATCACCTTTTGAAGACCCAGCATTAACAACTCTTAAAGTATTTAAGTTAAATTCTTTATTTAATAAATAATATTGTTCTAAAATTAAAGCGTCTTGACTACTAAATTTATTACTATCTAATTTAAAAATTATTAATTTAAAAGCTTTTAGCCCACATTTGTCAAGTAAAGGTAAAAATTTACCAGCTAAAGGAAAATCCCCATTAAAGTAATAATTCATCCTACGTCTTAGTAAATTAGATGAACCTACATATTTATCTCCTGTAATTTTATGTATAAACATATATACACCAAAGAAACCTTTATGTTTAGATTTTCCTGTCAATTCATCTAAAAGTTTATAATTATCTGGTGTAGAGATAGGAAGATCGAATTCAACACCTTTAACTTCTAATAATTGGTTTAATTTAGAATCAGTAACGACTAAATTTTGATTTAAGAATATTTTATTCATTATTAATGAAGTAGTAGGTTTTCCACTATTGATATGTTCTAACGCTAAAGATTCTGGATTATTAGCTAAAGGTCTAATTGAACTAAAAGATCTTGTTAAACATACAGCAGTTGCTAGAGAACCTCTATGCAAATACTACAACAGTTTTACCTTATAAAAAGGTGCTCTATGTGTGTTATTTTTATAACATACTTTAAATTTGATTATTACATTAATAATAAGTTTAGCAAACTATTGTAGAGAATTCCCTAAATATATATTTATTAACAAATAAACATATATCTATTTTACAAAAAATATAAGTAAATACGAATATTTTTCTGCACCTTTTCAGGTGGGGGCTGACTATATCTTAAGCATTATTCATATTAATAATACCAACCACCGTTTAGTCGATGAACTGCATACCAAATAAGGCTTCCTTCGGAGCCTAAACTTGGTACTTGGCTGCGGATTGCCCATTGAATAATAAATCTTGATTTTCCCATACCACGAGTCATTACCTGTGCCACAAACTATGTTACCATGCTTGTTTGGATAAGATTTCTTTAGGGGTTTCCCGCAATTTGATGATTTATAACCATAGGTTCACTACAGTTCCGGCCATTGTTCAATAAGACCGTAAAATACACCTTCTCTGTTAATAAAAACAGATACTTGATTTAATCTACCTGGATAAGCATCACATTTAATACCTAATGAAGGGCAAGCGAAAGAATGTATAACATCACCAGCAGTAATAATAAATCTTACATGAGTTAATTCAGGTAAAATTACTCTATTATCTACTTCTAACATTCTTAATCTACCTTCTTCCAAGTCAGAATCTGGTACGATATATGAATCAAATTCTATAAATTCATCACTTGAATCTAAGAAGTCTGGGTATTGGTAACTTCAATATCATTGATGACCCTCTGCTAAAACTGACATTGAAGGATCGCTTACTTCATCCATTAAGTATAATAATTTAAAAGAAGGGAAAGCAATTAACATAAGTATTACAGCTGGAGTTATTGTTCATATTAACTCGATAAGTGTACCATGATTTAAATACTTGTGAGAAATAGGGCTTTTTGTAGCCACATAGTTTCTTATTATAGATAATAAAACTCACCCTACAGCAAATAATATAATAACTAAATAATACATAATGTTATCATGCAGTTCAACTAAACCTTCCATCTGCTTTAAAAAAATCAAATTCAACGTTCAATTAGTTAAAATAATATAATTTAAAATAGCCCAATACCTAAACCCGGTTCGCAGCAATCTTCTATAAAACTCTACCTGTATTCATATTATTTTTAATCTGAATAATTCCATCTAAACCTTCTTTATTAAGATAAGCTTTATCCTCTACTAACTCCGATGCAGAGCAGAAGTCTTTAAAATCTAAAGCTTTTATCCCTAAGATAGGATATTTTTTAAAAAAGGGGATAATTATTTCAGTTAAGAAAGATCTTTTGAATACTTTGTACACTACAGCATTCTCAGAGTGTTTATATACTTTACCACACCCTAAATATTCAGCAATGTAAGCCATTAGTTGTCTATCTCGGACATGTTGATTGATTTGAAAGATCAATTCAACAATAGCTTTAGAGTTATCATGTAGATTTCTAACCTTAACACCAAAAGAACCTTCTCCACTGGTAAATCCTGCTAGCCATTGTGGATTACTAATGCAAAGATTTTCTTTTGTAGGTCTTACCGCAGGTGTAACATCATAGAAAGCTTTTTTTAAAGGTTCGGATAAACCATTATTTGTAGAAGCTTTTATGGATATAATTTTACGTAAGCCTTCAGGTGTTAAGTGTTCCTGGTCTACGAGGAATTGATATGCTTGTTTAAATAAAAGGTAATCTCCGTATTTTTGTGAGATAAGAGGAAATTTATCAAAGTGATCTAAAACTACTTTTAACTCTTTGAGAGAGAATACTCTATATTCCACCGAACCAACGTTTGTAACATATATTTTTCCAACACCGAGGTAATTTTTAATAGCTTCTAAGACAAATAAATCTTTATTGTGAAGATGTATTTGGAATCTAGGTTTGATTACTCAACCTGATTTAACGTTATTACTTTTAGTAATACTTAAAACAAATGAACCTTCTGCGTCTGCAAACCCTGTTAAGAAATGAGGATCTATTATTAAATAATGATTATCCTTGACCTTACCGTTACCCGAGATCAATGTAGAATAATCTTTTTTGTTAACTAATTGAGTAGTTAGGATTTTGTTTTGAGAATTTCTTTCGAAATCCATTAGAGTACATCTTAAATATGTGCGGCGTAACAGTCCTAAATTAGAGCCCTTTGGCGCCCCAACACATCAACTACCATTTACTCGTTGCTCTTTTACAACAATATAAGGTTTTAACCAACATATTCTTGACTTAGATCCGCGATTACCCACGTTCTTTTCAGAAGCCTTCAAGCTTGTTACCTTACATGAGTAATTAATTCATCCACTTATAGCCTTTCGACTATAGCTTGGTACTTGAAGTTCTAGGGACTTTCCGGAGTTTGGTTGTTTAATCCCCATACTTGATTTCCCAGATCAAATTGGAAGAGGAGTAGCACTATCTTGAAAATATATACCTCATGCATTAGGAGCGTCTAAACTAATATTAATATTTAAAAGATTTAAAAGTAAATTCATTTTTTTTTTGAAAAATTGTCTATATTTTTTTACGACTTTGATAAATCTTTTATCACTACTATTTATGTATATAGACCTTAAGAAATAACATTTAAATGAGGCTGGCGAAGCCGCGTACTGCAAAAACATACCTTCTCTGGTAATAAGCTAACAGATACTTGATTTAATCTACTTTAATAGTAATAAATTTAATAACTAAGTAAAATAAACAAATATGTAATTTATAATTAGTAATAATAGTATATTTTACCTGCTTTAATTTATAAAGGTTAGGTAATAACACCACTATTACCTCTTATATTATTAATATATCTTATTTCTGGTGAAACCTAGCTTGGACTATTATCAGGATATTAAAAAGGGAAGAAGTAGGAGAGGAGGGGGGGGGAGTTAACCTTCCGAAAATACACTAATAACCACTTATTATAATTTAAATTTACTGTTATTGACAAGTGTTATTATATAGACCTTTCCCTTTCCCTTTCCCTTTCCCTTCTTCTCCCCCTGACTAGGAAATACGAAGTGCAAAATACAAAATAAAAAGTACAAAGTAAGAAGTAGAAAGTACGAAAACGGAGTATACACAGATAAAAATATTAAATTAAAGCTATAATTAAATTAGAAAATATTTAACTTCTTTTGCGTTTACCCGATCTAAGACTAGAGGGTAAATTATTTTCATAAGTAGTATCTCCAGTTAGATAAATTCTGCTTGCTTTATAATAAGTTCTCTTCATATATTGTTTTTTATTTTCAACCTTAGGATCTCAAGGATCATTATGTCTAATATCATCTGTGATGATCTTAGGTATCAATGGATTAGCATTACTCCTTTTAGGTATATAGTTAGGATTTCTCCTTAGATTTCTATCACGTACCTTCTCCCTATTACCTAACCTGTCCATTCACTTCTCCGTAGTTTCACCAGGTAACTGAGGAAATTCCTCTTTTAATGCATTGATTTTTGTTCAGATAACTGTAGGATTTCTCTTTAGTCGAACATTAGTATAATCAATAATAGGATTTTGCTTATCGCTACGTGCTCACCTAAGACTATCTATCTTTTTCATCCTACTATCAAATTGTTCGGGAGTTTCCCCAGGTTTTGGTTCATAAGCCTTTTTTGCATTATCAACAGATTTTAAGTAGTCTTCCTTTGACCTTATTATATGTCTACTACCCCCATTACCTGAATCATTGCCTTGACAAAAAATCAAATCAATTTTTTTTGATTTGATTTTAGATTTTATACCTGACACTTCATCAACGCCTAAAAGTATTTTAGAGTTAAAAAAAGCTGAATGAATTTTGTCCTGAGGCGAAGCTCCTTTGATATTAGTGTATAGTAAAGATAATAAATTAAATAACTTTTTAGAATTAGTTTTACAAAATGTAGAATGGATAAACAAATCTCTAATATTAATATTAAAACATGTAAAATCTAATAATTTACCTATGGATATACCAGTAAAGTAACCAATTCCAACTAGAACACTAGATAAGCTTTCAATATTATCCAAAAGCTCTAGTATACTATAAGTATTGTTATATCAACATAAAAATAAACTCTTAACCATAATAACACCAATCATAGTAAAAGCAGTACGCATTAAGAAAAGAATAAATTTTTTTCCTAATGAAGGGCTACTGGCTTTATTATTACAAGCTGAGTTTGCGCCAACCTCAATATTAGAGTTGTGTGTTAAACTATCGTTACTAGATTTATTCTTAGTTGAATAGAATCTTTTTGCTCCTCCAACATTCTCAAAAGAGAATGTGGATGGGATAACATTTTTTAGAACGTTACCCCCAGAACATAAGGTATTAGAATTATTAGTTCCTCCTTCTTTTTTTTCTACGTAAGAAATAGAAGTATTAGTAGTATTATCTTTTAAACCACCTATGTTTTGTTTACTATCGATTTTCAACGCTCCTTTACCAAGCTCGTATATAAATCCTATAGTAACTATAACCAAAAATATTAATACAACTATTAAACCGTAAAGGTTATTAAAACTTTGACTAACAGCAAAAGGGAAAACTAATGTAATTTCTAAGTCAAATAATAAAAATACAAGACCAAAAATAAAGAACTTTACATTGAACTGAGATCTATTTTGCCCTAAAAAGCTGTGGAATCCGCACTCGAAACTTGAAAATTTCTCTGCATACATGGAGGTCAAATTTATCATACCTAAAATTTAACCTTTAGATTTTATTATCCTATTATTTTCTATTCGTATTCATTGTATTCTTGATTATTCTAATTTGATCTAAACCTTCTTTAGTTAGATGAGCATTATTATCCATTAATCTTATAACTTGACTAAAAGCTAAAAAATCTAAATTTTTACTACCTTGTAATGGATATTTATCAAAAAAAGGAATAATAATATCTTTTATACTAGAAAACTTGGATACTTTAAAATCAATTGTTCCTCTATTAACTAAACTTGTATATCCACATCCTAAATATTCAATAAAGCTTTTCATTAAATCCTCATCTCTACTACTTTGAGTTAAAATAAAATTTATTTTTACCGCTTCTCCTAATTTGGATGTGGAGGATTTAGATATTACAATACTAAAACATCCTTCTGCATCTGTAAATCCTAGTAACCAAAAAGGATCTATATATTTAGACAATGGTGTTTCAGTTTTAGGTCTTAATATAGGAACTATATCTGGATAAGCAATACTTAAATCATCGCTTAAACCTTTATTTAATACAGCTTTTATAGCCACAAGTTCCAATAATCCTTTTTGGGTTAGATGGCTTTTATTTTTGATTAAATCATAAGCTAATTTAAATAAGGCATAGTCTGCTTGCTTCTTAGTTATTAAAGAGTATTTATCAAAATGATCAATTATAATGCGCAAACCTTCTGAAGACTCTACACGATATTGCGCTGAATCTTTACCCGTAAGCCATACATTACCTACTCCAAAAAAATCCTTAATTTTATTTAATAAATCTAAGTCTTTTTTATTTAAGCTTATTACAAATCTACAAGCAGCACGTCAACCTAATTTATATTTCTTATCTTTTATTATAGTTAAGATAAAGCAGCCTTCACCATCTGCAAATCCACTAACATATCAAGGGTTTAGTTTATATTGAAACTTAGAATAATTTCTAGTTAAACTTATAGGGTTAGAAAGGATTTTGACTTGATAATTCCTTTCGGAATCCATTAGAGTACATCTTAAATATCATAATTTATTTACACGATATCTACTACCATATACTCGTTGCTCTTTTACAAACTTTGTAGAGTTTAATTTAGATCCGCGATTACCCATTAATCTTTCGATTATCTTCTGACTTATTACCATACATGAGTAATTAATTCATCCACAAACTCTTTTTCAAGAAATGCTTGGTACCAGAAGCTTTAGGGCTTCCCCGGAGTTTGATAGTATATCCCAAATAATTGATTTCCTAGATCAATTGCCAGGATTGTGAGGAGCGAATAATAAATTTAGTACTAAAAATAAAATAGCTATAATACTAACAAATAATATAAATAATGTCATTGAACTCATCTAAGAATTAAATAAAAATAGTACCAATATGGTCAATGGTGTTATGGATTAATTTTGTAGTCCGCCCAGGTCCCATACTGACGACGAAGTACTCTTGCGAAGTCAGCCAGTCAGGAGGGACTCAGCAGCATAGGTCAATAAAAACCTTAACTACGATTAATCTCTCAATATATTACTATATTGTTCAGACTATGTTATCACTACTTAACTTTAAATACCTCCTGCGGAAAACTTTGTTCCGGAGGCTTCGCTAAATTATTAAAAATCTGATCTGATCAGATCAGATCTGATCTTCACTAATAATAATGCCGTACTAATTAGTAAGTAGCGTTGGATCTTTATATAGGATTATTGTTAGTTTTACTCACCTATTAGTCGTTGAACGTTTTTATCTTATATCATTATAATAGGTACTCTTAATTAGAGTAGAAATTTATCTAACAATAAAACTAAGATAAACTTCGCTGCAAATTATCAACTAAACATCAGGGTGTCGATATTCTTGCAATTAATCCAATGTTTTTTAAAAATTTGTCGTTTATTAACAAATCTTTTGGGCAACCTGTTGCATCTTGGCTAAGTACTAATAATAACAAAGAGACCTTAAACATAAGAAATTATCTTAACGTATTCATACCGGATTTTATCTTAACGTATTCATACCAGATTTTATCTTACGTATATTCTCTACTCCCTCTTCGGTTAGATGAACCTTAGATTTAATCAATTCAACAACTCTAACTCAATCTTCAAAATCCTCTCTTTTAATTCCTCTTATCTCATGATCTTTAAAAAATGGAACTATCTTATCCGATATATCTGCAAATTTTCTAACAATAAATACCCCTGACCCTAACTTGCTCTTTCCACTATGGTAATTGAATAGGCCACACCCAAAAAAAAGAATAAATGAATTTAACAGAGACTTATCTCTCAAATGTTGAGATACTTTAAAGCTTAATGAAACTCCGTCCAATTTACCTTTACCATATTTAGCTAATTGAACTAAGAAACAACCTTCACCTGAAACAAAACCAGCCATTCATTCAGGGTGAGGAATAGTAGTATTTTCTATTTGAGGTCTAGTAACAGGTACGGTGTCGGGGAAAACAGTCTTCAATGAATCAGATAAACCTAAATTTATCGATGCACGAATATTAACAATTTCTTGTAACCCTTTAGCTGATAAGTGCTCCCCTTCAGTTACTTTATCTATTATTTGCTTAAATAATATGAAATCTGCTTTTTTTTGAGTTATTAAAGGGTAATTATCGAAATGTCCAATAATTTTTAAAATATCGTCTAAAGATCTTACCGTAAATCTAGATTTATCTTTACTGATATAAATATTACCTATACCACCAAAATAATCTTTAATTTGCATTAATAATTTATTATCTCTTGAGTGTACTTGTATAAGGTATGAAGGTCGGATATAGAATTTACCATTAGAATTCCTTTGAAGGCCTACATTGAAACAACCTTCTGCATCTGAATATCCTGATATAAATCAAGGTGATATAGATTGAATATTATTATGATCAATGGTTGTTGTTGATGAGTATCTTAATGTTTGTTGAGGAAGAACAGAAGATAATCGAATCATATATCTTATTGAAGGGCGTCCATTAATTGTAATTGCTGAGTGTCCAGCTCCCCTAAATAAAGAGGGAGTTAGATTAACCAGAGCATTAGAACAACCATTAGCACCATATAATCGATTATACATACTAAAATAACTCTTCAGAGAGCTTATCAGATAAGTATATGATTCAATTAGTGTATTTAATAGTAGTAATAAATTACGAGCTAGCACACTAGCAAACTCCTTAGCACATAAGAAGAACAAGGGGTTTATGGCACCCATACTTAATCATTCTTTATTCATAAATATAAATAATAAAATTGCTAAACTTATAATAGAAATTGTAATAGCCATAGGACTAGACATAACTATATTATTATGATTAAATTTAATAGATTCAGTTGAGGCTACTGAGGCGGAGCCTGAGCCTTTGGCGTAAATTCTACCTTTAAGATCCGATTGAGTACTTAATAATGGATTTATTTTATATTCAGAAGAGAAAAAGAACATTTCTTTAACTATAGTTAAATAATATACTGCTCCTATTACACTAGTAATTATGGCAATTAAAGATAAAAATATATAACCATTATCTAAAGCTGCACTTAAAACCATCTGTTTTGCAAAAAACCCCATTAAAGGTGGTATACCTGCAAAAGAAAAGATAGTAATAGCGAAACTTAAAGCTAACATAGGGTTTATATAAAAATACCCTTTTAATTGACTAATTAGCTGTATCGGAGAATTATTTTTGTCTAATAATTCTTTATCTTCTTTATTATCATTTACATAACAGTATAAAGAAAATCCTATCGTTACTAAAATAATAAATACATTTAAATTACTAATTGAATATTGCATTAAATAAAATATAAATGCTTGAGTTGATTCTACACTAGAAATAGTAAGAGCTAATAAAATAAAACCTAAATGAGAAATAGTACTATATGCTAATAATCTTTTTATTCTAAACTGAGTTAAACCTAAAACCGTTCCTACTATTAATGAAAGTAATGAACTTACAAGTAAACCATATGTTCAATTAAAATTAAATAAATAATGATTAGTGTAATAAACTAATTCTAATAAAAATATAAAGATAGATATTTTAGCTACAATTGCTACAAATGTTGTTACTATAGTTGGAATTGCATCGTAAACATCAGGTGATCAGAAGTGAAATGGAGCGGCACTAACTTTAAATAAAAATCCGATAGTAAAGATTAGGAGAGAAAAATTTATATAGTCATCGTTATATCAAGAATTTCCATAATTATTTAGATCACTAATACTAGTAATTACATATAAACTGTCCATATTAGTTGTACCTGAATTGGCATAAAGTAAACTTGTCCCTAATAAATGAACTGGAGAAGCATCTCTTTTTACCAAGACTACTCCCCCTTTCCCGAACCGTACGTGATAGTTTCCCATCATACGGCTCTCCAGATCTGGCATTAGATTTCTTTTTATTGTGATTGCTTTGGTTTTTTACTATGGTGTTCCATGTGGCAATGTCTGCAAAGTGGTATTTGTTTACGGTTCTTACGAGCCATAATTCTATCCACAGCATTAGCTTTAGGATTCAAGTCCTTCATCATACGAATATGATGCATTTCCACTCTGTAGTTAGAGTCACATATTGCACAGTTAAGGCCTTCTAAAGAGGCTTTAGATATACCTTCAGCGTTAAATCTTAGGGATATATCGTCCACCTTAACATTGAATGCAGCGGTATTTATTCCTAGAACTATATCTACAAAACCGTGCTTATCTTTACCCTTTAAGTTTTTACCATAAGTTGCAAAGATTTTCGCTTGAGTTTTAGCCTTAAATTTGGCAGTTAGAAGTTTAGCGCATGATTCTTTCAGTACGTAATGTACTTTAGATGATAGTCTATTGAAATTGTCCGCAAAACGGTAATATTGGATAATACCTCTGTATACCGAGTTATAAAGTAATATTATAGCGTCTTTTGATTCCTTCATTCATACGAATTTTGGGTACGGTCTATCACCTGCCATAAATCCGTTCTTAGTTAGTTTTTTCGTGACCTTGTCTATCGGCGCCGTAAGTCTCATGTTTTTAACGTTTCTGCTAACAACACCACGCCTTACAGCATAAGTTTCGTGATTACTTTTCTTAATTCTAACCGATAGGAATTCAGCGTGTTCCGATTTAGCGTTAGTTATCTTAGTTTTCTCTTCAGAGAGTTCCAAGCTTAACACATCCTTCAAGAATACTCTTATTTTATTCATTAGTAATACACAATCAGCTCTGGAACCTCTTACTCCAATAATTCAATCATCAGCATATCTAACATATTCCAATTTCTTAAATTTAGGGTCTATATCTAGTTTAGATGGAACCATACGAAGCAATTTGTGTATAGCCAATTTCTCTTTCACGCTCTTGGCTCTATCTTTTTTGTTAGACAATTTCTTGTATAACGGATTGATAGTTGCTTTAGTTCCCATGTCAAATTCGTTCTTAAGCCTGCCGATAAATTCATCTAACTCGTGTAAGAAGATATTCGCTAACAGTGGGCTAACTATAGATCCTTGAGGTGTCCCTGCTACGGAGTGAGAATAAGTTCTGAATTCCATGTACCCTGCTTTTAGCGCTTTACTAATCAAATCAAGAAATCTATGATCCTTGATTCTTTCGTTAAGAAGGTTCATAAGTTTTTTGTGGTCTATAGAGTCGAAACATTTTGTGATGTCTCCTTCTATAAATCATTTAGCCATAACGAATTTCTGTCTAACACTTCTTAATGCCGAGTGACAGCTTCTATTAGGTCTAAACCCATGACTGTTTTCGTTAAAAGTTGGTTCATAGATAGCTTCTAAAATCATTCTGATACATTCTTGTACCAGCTTATCTCTAGGTGGAGCTATAGTCAGTGGTCTTTGACCTCCCTTAGCCTTAGGAATGTATATTCTCCTTCCAGGGTGGAATTTAAACGTACCATTCTTTAAGCTTTCTATAATTTCCGCAATAACTTCATCCGATATTCCGTCCAAAGTTGTGGGTGTTATACCCGGTGTCATATTACCCGGCTTACTTTTCAATTTTTGGTAAGCTGCATAGTATAAATTTTTATCATACAGTAGTTTGTATAATTTGTCGCTCACAATAAAATCCTTGTTTTCTTTACAAAGACTAAAAACCTTCTGTAGTTTACTAAGACTGTCAGTTGAAACTGTACTGGAACCTCCAGCAGTATTAGAGTAGCTACAGACGCTAGATCCTGGAGCCCTTCCCATTCCTGGTACTATGACTCCTCTGTTACCATGGTCCTTTAGGACTGTAGGCAATCCCGTAGTTCCTATTCTTACTTTTCGTATTCCGCCCTTAGAGCCCCAACTCTTCACGTTTTGAGTACATATTGTACCCTGGTTGCTTTGATCCATTGTGGAGTCCTTCATTTCAAAACCCCACACAAATGCACATATTTTATAACAGAATTGATATGATCCTCATGTAGAGATACCTGGTAAATTGGGTTCAAGCAGTGTAGCTTTACTCATAGGCGACTCGACTCGATGAGCTACTAGACCTATCTGTTTCAGTCCTGTCTCACCTTTAACCAGAGATGCTAAGTTCGATGTCAGGCTTTCCCTTTCACCTAACTCTGTTGTCGGAGTTATATATGGATAATAACTAAGTCTCTTTGACTCATAGTAAGAATAGACACAACGGCGCACAATAAAACATGAGCTTAATCCTCCTAATAAAAAGTAAATTAAACCTCCAGTTGTAGACAATTCGGAATTTCTATATATTGTACTTAGTAAATACAAACCATAACTTTGTAACTCTATTGAAAGAAATATAGAAATAAAATCATTTGTAGACATTAAAAATACAGCACCACTTATTATAAATAATAATATTAAAGGGTATTCGATAATTTTTAAATGTTCTCCCATTTTATTAATAATTTTCGTTCTATAATATACAAATTTGTTTAAGAAAAGATCTTTTAAAGATGAGTATTCAGCTACTCAAACTTTTCTCAAGGCGACCGGATTTATCATACACATGATACATAACATTAATCTTTTAGTTCTCTACCTGTATTCATACCAGCCTTTATTTTACGTATTTCATTCAGACCAGATAAAGTCAGATGAGCTTTAACTTTTATTAACTCAGCTACTTTACAGAAATCTTCAAAATCTAAACGTTTATTACCAAGAATCGGATGATTTTTTAGTAAAGGAATAACTTTCTCAGTAAGATCAGAAATTTTAGTTACATCAAGATAAATTCCTTCACGGTTAACTGAAAGTCTCCCACAACCTAAATAATCAGCTAATCTTGTTAATAACGGTTTATCTCTTAAATGTTGAGTAAGTTGGAATGTTAATAAAACAGCTTCTCCTATTTTTGTTTTGGATTTAAAAATTTTAATGTAAAAACAACCCTCTCCTGATGTGAATCCAGCAAATCAATTTGGATCAATATTTTGAACTAAATTTTCAACTAAAGGTCTATCTATAAGTATTGCATCAGAGAAAGCAGAACTTAGCTCTGATGAAAGACCCGTTTTTAGACAAGCTTTAAGAGCAACAATTTTTATTAAACCCTCATTAGTTAAATGTTCTTTATTATAAATTAAATTAAAAGCTTTTTTTATAAGTTGATAATCAATTTGTTTTTCAGGAGCCGGCTCGTAAAGGATAATTATCAAAGTGATTTATTATAGTAACCATATCTTTTATAGATTGAACACGATATTGATATGTAAATTCACTTTGTTTAGAAATCGATCCTACACCAAAGTAACTTTGAATTTCTTTCAATAAAGATAAATCCTTTTTGTGTATATTAATTTGATAACTAACTTTAACTTCTCAACCTATAAGATGTTTACTATTTTTATTTATAAAAATAGTAAAACAACCTTCGGCATCCGTGAATCCTGAGATAAATCAAGGGTTAAGGTAAAAGTTTTTGGGACGGTTATGAATATCAGGCTGAGTAGCTAAAGAAGAAAAAGATCTATACGTATTTATGTGGTTAGAAAGGATTCCGGCTTGATAATTTCTTTCGAAACCCTTTAGAGTACATCTTAAAAATGATAAATTAATACCAGATCGACTACCATTTACTCGTTGCTCTTTTACAGTACTATTAACTAATAGTACTGATTTAGATCCGCGATTACCCATTTCTCTTTCGATCATATTATGGCTTATTACCTTACATGAGTGATTAGTTCATCCACTTATAGTTTTTCAACTACAGTTTGGTACCATAAGCTTTAGGGCGTCCCCGGAATTTGATAATCCAACCCACATTATTTCCAATTTCCTAGATTGGATAGCAGGATAAAAACTAGTCAACTGTAAGATTAATATACTAATAAAATACAGAAAAATATGAAAAACCTGTGTTATATTTGTTACATGGAATAGACCTCCATGTATACCTATACCACCATTACTTATTATAGAAAAACTTATTAAGCTTTGTAATATAGCATATAATAAAGCTATTATGGCTATTCTATTATAAAGAATTGACATATCTCGTCTTAAACTGACGGCATTCGAAATTAGTAATGAAAGTGTAGAAAGTATTATCATAATTTAATTAAAAAGTAGTAAAAACCATAAGGCTGGCATACTTATACGGAGAAAGCAATACTGACCCTTAATAATTACTACTTTGATATGTACAAAACTCGAATTTGTATTTTAACCCTTAATTACTTTAAAATTATGAGTTAAGTTTTACCATTAAACCAACATATCTATTAGCGAAGGGGGTATAATTAATAATTATACCCCCTTACAAAAAACTTAGATTTATTGGCCGAAAATTATAAAATACTTAAAAAACTTACACTATATAATTAAAAATAACCACCATAATAAAAAAAGATTTCTTTATTTAAATAAGTATTTTCTATATTATACATCATAATATTACTATTAAATGCTTGTCTTGGCGGACTATTAAAGGGAAGTTTATACATTTTTTTTTTACCTGATGTTACGTGGTCATATATACCTATAATTTTATCACAATGATAAGGATTAGTAGGATCATAGGAAGAATTTTGGATGTTGAAATTTACCCTTACTTGGTTATTTCTTTCATAAGAACGCCCTAAAAAAAAATTACCTTTACAACTATCTATAAGATTTTCGGTGCTAAATGTTGACTCATGCTTGATAAATATATATGCAGAATATTCATTATATCCATATTCACCAACTAAACCTAAATTTCTTACCTTACCTCCTATTCAATGAAGGTTTGGATCTACTTCTTCTAAACCATCTCTTATATTATGTATAGATCTATTTGCATCCTCGTACATAGTATTTATATCCGGATAATCACCTAATTTTGTATAAACTGATATTTTGTCTACATTATTATAGTGAATATCATTATGATTATAAATATAGAAGATAGAATCATCATTTGGATTTTTTTGAAAACAAAAAAGATTAGTTGATTTCTCAACTGAAGTTGATAATAAATAATCCAATACAGATTTTTGTTTATTTAGTAAAATAACAGAACATAGCCCAGAATCTTTCTTAATTTCTTCATAAATTGAAGAAGGAATTTTGTCTCAATTTTTCTGAATTAATTCAGAACCTATTGAATCATTTGAATAATTTGAAGATGATGGTTCATGCGAAGAACTTTCGCCACCTTCTGTAAAAACACTCCCAAATAATTTTAAATTAGCTATAGCTAAGCGAATAACTTTTGTAATAATTGGTGAATCACCAATGAAATATGAATTTACATTCATAATTTCTGGCATAGTATTACATTGAAATGCAGAAGGTATGTATATAGCTGTTTTATTTGCTATACCAAACAGAATACTAAAAATACTAACAAATTTACAAACAAAAGGACTATTAATATATTCGGTTGAAGAATATAATTTATTTTCTAACATAATATTTACTGCTTTATTGTGCAAATCGTCTAATAGATTATAATTATTAACATCCTCGCTACTGGCTTCGCTAGAGCGAAGGCTTAGCGATTCCGGAATCGCTAAGGAATTAACTGGAAAAAAATAAAAAAAATTGATAAAATATAGTGCCCCTGTAAAAAAACAAAAATTATAAATAATATAACCTATAGTGAATATTAATAATACATTAAATAAACCTTTTATATTTCAAGTATAAATAAAATATAAGTTAATTGTAATAAATAATATATATCTAAAATATTTAAAACATAATAAACTATAAATTACTTCAGATAAATGAATATCAAATATTAAGTATAAATTCATAAAAATAACAGAAAATATTATAATTATATTAATTAAGATATTAATATATTCGTATATCATATTAAACATAAAATTAACACCATTTAGTAAAAATCCTATGAAAACTAAAAATATAGATAAAAAAAGAGCTCATCATTGTATTTTATTTAAATAAAAAAAATCAATCATAAAACTAAAACTACTATTTAAATAAAAGATAGGTAAAAAAACAATTGTTATATATATAAGCATATACAGCACTAAACATAATTTAGATTTATCTAACTTTATAAAACAATAGTTTTTTACTACAAAAAAATCTTTATTTTTTATATAAAACTTTCTAGTTATTTCTATTATTCAAAAAAATATACCAAAAATTAAAGATGCCCCGGCTGGAGTAGACATAGAAATATCTGTATATCATAGTATACATATATTATTTAAAAATAAGAGAATTAAATAAAAAGCTAAAAAAACCTGTGATATATTTGTTACATGGAGGTCTATTCCATGTATACCTATACCACCATTACTTATTATAGAAAAACTTATTAAGCTTTGTAATATAGCATATAATAAAGCTATTATGGCAATTCTATTATAAAGAATTGACATATCTCGTCTTGAACTGACGGCATTCGATATTAACAGTGAAAGTGTAGAAAGTATTATCATAATTTAGTAAAAAAAAGTAGAAGATATAAGACCGCCTCACTTCGGCGAAGCCTCCATATCCCGAACGAAGTTCGGGATCAGGAGAAGTCTCCTTCGGAGGGGACTTGCTTGCTACTTTAGCCGGGAGAGAAAATCGAATTCTCATTATTAATATATGAAATTAAAGTTTTAACCTATTAAACTATCCTGGCTTACCCCTATATTTTTGTCCTGTCCATACTAACTTCTCCTCCTGGCTTGCCAGACTTCGTAGGAGTATTTCTACGAGGCAGGCTGAAATAGGACAGGACAAAAAATATAGAAGTCTCTCTGCTACTTTTTCTTAGTTACAATTAGAAAGACTCCTTTAGAGATTTGGGCTGCGGCCCAAGGATGAGGGGATAAAAGACGACCCAAAATCTCTTTAAGATATGGTACTAGTAATACCTAAACCTAATATTACTTAAACGCCTATTTAAGAAAAATAGATAAAGAATATACTGGATGGGTGGATACCCTGGCTCGAACAGGGAACTTACTGTGCCACATACAGTCGCTCTACCGATTGAACTATATCCACCTTATCTGGCCTTCAATACCTGGAGGGGTACTTCGGCCTTCGGAGCAGTAGGCAGGAAGTGACCTTCGGAGAAGTCGGCAGGACAAAAAATGGAGCTTGCGCCTTAATAAAAAGTATAGCGAACTACCCTACCATGCTAACTATTGTTACGTAGCCCGTCTTACTTCGTTACAAGGTAATAATAAAGACAGCGGTGGGTATATTAAAATTTTTAGATTCTAATTTATATTATCCTTACAAATAATACCTCTAACAGGATTTTATTCTTTTTAAATTAATTATATTAAAAGCTAACAAAGTATAACTCACGACTTCTCCGAAGGCCAGTTTACAACCTAACTACTGCTCCGAAGCCAACTCGTAGAACTTATTCAAATTACTATATTTTATCCCTACTACTTCTATTTATATCATAAGGAGATAAGAAGATTTAGATAGCGTAGAGGTAAAGGGGGAGACCTTAGGGTCTCCCCCTCTTCATATAAAAAATAGAATAAGCTATACTTAATATTGTAAAAAATACTCATAAATGCATAAGGCTACAGTCAACTTATTAATAATAACTATAAACTTACTTATAGCCGTATCCCCGCAGGGATCGCTCTTGCCTGACTGCCATACTGACTTCGTAGTCAGGAGTACTTCGTCGTTAGGATAGAAAGCTCGGTTATCTATTAAGAGCCATGATTAAGATTGTACAGGAAGACTTACAAAAGCGTGAGGTTTAGGTGGACTGCTTAATGATCATTCTAAGCTAGGAGAACTTCTATTTAATAGAGCTTGTAATGTATCTGTATAGAATTGTGGAGTCATTCAAGGATTTCTTACCGCGACTTTACCATCTAATAATTGTCTGTAAACCCCGCCGGCTGGCGGCGGCTGGCTTCACAGCCAGCCAGCAGCAACCTTTGTATAAAAACTAAGTTATTTTCTACTCCTATTCATACCATTCTTCAACTCAAGTATTTTTTTATATCCATCCTCAGTAAGATGGTCTTTATCTTGTAAAATCTTTGCAGCCTTAGTAAAATCTGCAAAGTCAAATCTTTTGGCCCCTTGTAGAGGATATTTTTCAAAAAAAGGTATAATAGTGTTAATAATATCTGATAGACGGTAAACATGATATTCGCAAGACATACCGTCAGTAGCAATACTATACCCACCACATTTAAAATATTTTTCTAAACTTCGCATAAATACTCCATCTCTTATATCTTGAGTTAATATAAAACCTAAATTAACTGAGACTCCCAATTTATAAGCCGCAGATTTTCGAGTTTTGATTCGAAAACATCCATCCCCATCTGCGAAACCTGCGATTCAATGAGGATCTATTAAACCTTTAAATTCGAAATAAGGTTTAGGTAGTTTGACTGTATAAGGGTATTCAACTAATAAGTTTTTGAAATGATTTCCATTATTAATTGTAGCTCTAAGATTAATATACTGTTGAAAACCTTCCTTAGTTAAATGCTCCTTCCCTAAAACTAAATAGAATGCTTGTCTAAAAAGCTCAAAGTCAGCACGTTTCTGAGTTATTAAAGGATAAGCCTCCAAATGCTTAACTATAACTTCCAGACCTGAGATAGATTGAACTATATATTGACAGCTAGAAGAACGATCAGCATAAACTTTACCTACGCCAAAAAAAAGAGCTATTCTCTCTAAAAGAACTTTCTCTCTGATATGAGCCCCAACTTTAAACACTAGCCGTGGTCAAGCTTTACCCTTGGAGTCTTTATTCCTAGAAATAGTAAAGCTGGATTCCGCATCTAAATAACCAGTCACATAGTAAGGTGTTAAACCTGAAGTTAAACTACTTTCAGGCTTACCAGAGTTAACCACATAAAGTATTTCTTTCCCTTTATTATTAGAGGAAGAATATCTTCGAATACTATTTAGCATTGGACCATCTTTAATATATAAGCAAGTAGACACACCGCGTAATCATAGGCTAACCGCACCAACAACACCAAACATAGAAAATTTGTTTTTATTTAGTTTTTTCATGATTTATTTATTTATAATTATAGGTAATTCTACCGATAAGGATTGGGTATACCCATCATCCGCTAATGTTTCATATTCCTTACCGTCATATGTGGACAATGTTACCTGTCCATACCTCTTCGGCTCCCAGGAGTCCTACCACTAAAAACAGTGTCGTAGTACCGGTCCGTCTTTACCTTTCCGTTCCTCATCCCAAGGCTAATGATGGTCAATTAGTTGCTAAATAGAAAGCAATCTCAACCAATATTCCTTGTACTTTTCGGTATCACTTTTCATTAGAACCATAACGTAAGCTTCTAAGCTACTAAGTTAAGACATAGTTTTGTCGCATGGCTTTTTCAACCCTGCAGGGCATATATTTGCAGATGAATTATTCTAACACGCCTCCTGATCCCTTTTAGGGATATGGCAGGACCAATGTTAAGAAGTTCATCAGGGATTGTTAACCACCAGTCTTTCTTTTTTTGCTGCGAAGCAAACCTAGAAAGAGAGTGATAATAGCGCTTTATAATATAATATCTTCGTTAGCTAAATTTCCTATCGTACCAGTAAAATATTAATGAGAGCACCTAGTATCCGTCTAATATACTGAAGACTCTGTTCATATGAGGCTGCAAATGCCACGTTTTCATCCGGAGGCACAGTAACCCATATTTCCTGTTCTTCTCCTCTAGATAGGTTCTTATTAACAGGCACTCCAACGACCTGAGAGAAACTTTTCATTAATATTTTACTAATACTAAATTCCCAAGTAGAACTAAAATATCAGTGATTATAAAGTAAGCCTTATAGCTCCCCCTTATCAGACCGTTCTTATCTGTAGGAGCACCAAAGGGACGTTTTTCTATTTATCTTTACCAACAGGAACGAGATTAGCATAAGGCAGCATGCCGTCAACCGTGATTATTCTAGCTAATTCTGTTAATTCAGTTGGGTGTGTACATCTTACACCTCTTATCTACTTATACAAATAAAGATACTAAAATTAGGTTGCAGTAAAACACACTAAATTTTAGGTATATCTAATATAGTGCTAAGGGTGGGGGGCGGCTAGGCAGCCTATTTGCTGCGAGCGAAGTCGCCAATATATGGCTACCTTCACCTAACCGCCTCTGGTTAAATTAGTGTTATACTAATTTTATAAAGATTGTAAAAGTAAAATTAAGATTGTACAGGAAGACTCACAAAAGCGTAAGGTTTAGATGGACGGCTAAATAATTATTATAAACTAGAAAAAGATCTATTTCGTGTCAATATTCTCAAAAGTTTTTTTAATTACCATTGAAAGCACATCCACGATATGATCTATATCTTTGTATGTAACCAAAAATGAAGGAGAGATCATTATATGATCTCCATATTTACCATCAACAGTACCAGTAGCCTGATATATTGTCATATTATATGGATCTGCAAAAGCTAATTTCTGAATCATAGGAGCAATTTTGTACCGATAATCAAATGGTTGTTTGGTAGTTTTGTCCATTACTATTTCGATTCCAACAAACAATCCTCTTCCGCGAATATTCCCAACATTAGGATGATCACCAAAAACAGCCAATGAACGTTTCAGTAAGTATAACCCTTTCTTTTGCACCATTACTAATAAATTTTTTTCCTTAATAATATTTAGTACTTCAAAAGCGGCTGTTGCCTGCACAGGCATACCTTCGTATGTTTGACCATGGACGAATGGTCCAGTATTCTTTAGAACGTCAACAATACGTGGAGAAATCAGTACAGCCCCTATAGGTTGGTATCCAGCTCCTAAACCTTTACCCATAGTTTGTATATCAGGCGTAAAACCTTCCTCTAATTGTCAAGCATGCAACGACCCTGTTCTACCCATTCCACACATGACCTCATCAGCTATAAAAAGAATACCATACTTATCGCAAATAGATTTCATAGCTTTAAAGTACCCAGGTACAGCTGGGACACATCCCAGTGCAGCACCAACAACAGGTTCAGCAATAAAAGCAATGACTGTTTCTGGACCTAACTCTTGGATCTTGCATTCGAACTCAGCTACTTTACGAAGAACAAAATCAGAATTAGACTCGTTATCTCTTAATTGACGATAACTATAACATGAACTAATTTCATGAACATGTTTAATAAGTAAAGGATAATAAGGGTCTTTACGAGCAGAAAAACCTGAAACACTTAAACCACCTAGCGTATTCCCATGATAAGATCTATCTCGAAAAATAAAATGAACACGAGAAGTGTTCTTATTTCCTAAATAAAAAAAATAAAGACGCGCTAATTTAAGAGCAGCCTCAGTGGCTTCCGAACCCGAACCTGTTAAATAAACCTTAGACATAACCCCATTAGTAGATATTATAAGATCTCTAGATAAAGCTTCAGCTATCTCACTAGATCAAAACGTAGAAGATCCATAAGGAAGACCACGTTTTTCTACTTCGTAAATCTGCTTAGCTATTCTAATATTACCATGCCCAAGACAAGATACTGCAGCACCTCCGGATGCGTCAAAGATCTTTCTACCATCTTTACAATAAAGATAGTTACCCTTTCCTCCAACTAAAACCGGTAGTGGATTGTCAATATCTTCACCTAGATGAGAAAAAATACTACTTTGTATAGACAAACTCACAAAAGCGTGAGGCTTAGGTGGACTACAATATACTCATTCTATTATATGATTATTACTATTTAAAAGGTCCTTAAGTTTAGCCAAAGGGAAAGGCAACATTAACGCAAAAAGTCCAGTAGCTTCAGAAAAAGCAAAACCAACTAGAACAACATAATTAAACAATTGCTCTCTAAGTGAAAGGTTTCTGGCTACACCTAAAATTAAAGCACCAAACTCTACACCTGTTCAAACAACTGCACCAATAAAACCTGTAGTAGCTAAACCTGTACCAATTATTTTTGCAACTTGTATCATTTTTTTTGTTAAATTAAAAATCTAGCTTTATCGATTTTAACACGATTTATATATATTTTGGAAATTCAAGATAGTTATCAGTTGCCACGGATTCCATTCGATTCGATTCGAATTGATTCGAATCGAATCGAGAATATAATAGGTTATACAACCACGAAATTTTATAATATTAAGAGCGGACTTTTCTAAGAAAGTAATTTGACTTCTATACTCCGTACCATATCAACTTATTAAAATATGGCGGCTTCGCCTTATCTAAGTACTACGTCAGAATATTTAACATCTATAGATATTAAACGTTTAGCTAATGTAATATTAAGGGTAGGGGCGGCTGGGCAGCCAATTTGCATCAGCCTAGATTCACATAACCGCCCCCAGGTTAAATTACTATTATACTAATTTTATAAAGATTGCAAAAGTAAAATTAAGATTGTACAGGAAGACTCACAAAAGCGTGAGGTTTAGGTGGACTGCTTAATGATCATTCTAAGCTAGGAGAACTTCTATTTAAGAGAGCTTGTAAAGTGTCAGTGTAAAACTGAGGTACCATTCAAGGGTTTCTCACTGCTACTCTACCATCTAACAATTGTCTGTAGACAATGTATAAAAATAATCAAGCAGCAACTACACTAACAATAGATCCAAAACTACTTATTAAATTTCATCCTGCAAAAGCATCAGGGTAATCACTTATTCTTCTAGGCCAATTATGTTACTTTAAGGAGAGCTTGCGCCCCCTTTAATCCCATGTTTACACATGGGTTCAGACTATGTCATCGTCTTACTTTAAACTATTATCTCACCTGGCCTTCGCAGGCAAAGCACAAATTTAAAGTTAATTGACGGAGGATACTCGTGGAAGGTTGTTATCATAAAGAATTTCCTTCTAGTCGTTGAACGTTCTTATTAAATATATTAATAAACTATAAAAATAAGCTTCGCTTCAAGTTAACTTGACAATTTGTGTGAAGGCAAGTTTTTCTTGAAATTCATCCTCTTTTTACCTTATATTTATTAGTTATAAGGGGAACTATCCCTAATTCCTTGTAGCATTATTATACAATCCGTCAATAGAATATAATATTTACATTCTAAATTTTACAATAGTATCGTGATTAGATACTATATTAACCAAATAACTACACTTCATCCGAATTGTAAGGATCTTTCGAAAAGAAGTATTTACCATTATGAATTTCCTTATTATTTATCCTTTTTTTTAAGGTATTGTTACACAATTTAAATAAACGAGTACACATAACAGTAGGATACACCCCTAATAATTTATAATTTTGTGTAACATCATACACAAAGATCATTTTTCTTAATTTAGCTAAAGTCTGTTCAGACTTAGTCTTACCAAACATTGGATTGTTTTCACCAGATTTATCTCTAATTTGTTGAGCTATAAAAGCCTCAGATTTAATTTGATTAAACATAGGATTCATTTCACCTTTTTTTAGTTCACTCATCTTTAATAAATTTTCTTCCGTATGTTTGTAACCCAAACTAGATCCTGGTATATTAAGCATATTCAAAATAGCCAAACCATAAGTTTTTAAAGCCCAATCTAAGTAAAATTTTTCTCTACCTAAGATATGATCTTTAGTTACAGTAGACGTTTTTCCACAAATCTCTAAAATAATGACGGAAAAGTTTTCATGCCCATATTTTAATATACTTTGATATATTAAACTATTTTTTTTTAGAATAGAAGGCTGAAAGTAAGTACTTAAACGTTTAGATCCATTTACACCACTACCTATATATACTCTACCTGTGATCTTATTAAATCACATGTAAATTATAGACACATCTTTAAAGTCTTTATATATATCAAACTTAGAGACGCTGGCATCATGATACACTTTAACAGGTGTAGTAGGGTAAATAGGGAATTTAGCTAAACTTTTAGAGTTTTCTATTTTATAAGATTTATTTGGTTTATTACTTTTTGGATCTTTTTTAGGAGGCCCTGAAGGATCTCCTTGTGTACTCTGACTAGTATCGTCAGATATATTTTGGCTATCTTCTCCAACTAGAGATTTATTAGATGAGGTTGAATAGCTAAAAAGTACAAAGACCAAAAGCATGTAAAACAGATATAATAAAACCCTCGCTCCAACACTACGTTCGTAGGAGCGGGGTCGCACCGCGACAGATGTAAGCAAAATATATAATCATATCACTATGATATTTGGACTATTTCATCAACTGCCCCTTTTTTAGAGCTACAAGCTATCTTAATCAAAAGGAGTTAAGTTGCAAGACGTATAGTCTCTGAAGATCCCGAAATGAAGATATATTTTCATTTATACGGTTTCCTGCTAATTGTCTATTTATTATGCCTATTATTACACAAATAGAGTTTCTAGCATACAGTCTTGTGCAAATATCCAATTTCTGAGATAAAGGGCCTACTTTTGACCTAAGAAATGTTGAGGAAAAAAAGTTAAATTAACCCCAATGAAAAGAATTCAGAATTGTACTTTAGATAACATTAAGTTATAATTTAATCCTAATAATTTAGGTACTCAGAAGTATCATCCACTAAACATTGCGAATACAGCACCCATACTTAATACATAGTGGAAATGAGCAACAACGTAGTAAGTATCGTGGAATGCTATATCAAGAGATGCGTTAGCTAAAACCACACCACTTACGAACCAAAAGTTTCTTGATCATTTAATCTTTCGTATCTAAAGATATAACCTTTATAAATACCATTTACTTTAGCATAATTTTTGATTGTGCTATGGCTTATGCCTAAAGCTCTTTGGGCTTCCATTACTCCATCATACTTAGAAACAAAATTCTTATTCATATCATATACAAATACTGCTTTCCTAATCTGACTGTTATTATTTAGATTTAAAATTAATTCCTCAGATTCTTTAGAATTTCAGTCAGTTATTAAAGGTGCATCTTCTATATTGTAAGGTATGTTAGTAAAATATCACTCTCCTCTAAATAGAATTCCTTCTTTTATCACATTAACTATTGTAGCATGATTAGATTTAATCAATTTAGCCAAAGTTCCTACAGAAGGGAAGATAATTAATAACTTTTTAAAAGAATTGTATATATAAACAGGATAAGAAGATTTTGCTTCAATAATTCTTACTTTATTTTCCATAGAATGACTTTTATTGTAAAATGGGTTATTTTCACCTGTCAAAGCTCTAGCTATTAAAGCTTTAGTTTCGTCAGTATGAACTCTATTTTTAGCCAATTGGGATAATAATGCTTTAGTTTCCTTTGTATGTCTATAACCCAATGAAGAATAACCTTGTTTTAACACATTATAGTACGGCAATACATATGTTATATAATAAGTTTCTCTAAGGGTTAAAGTTTTTAAGTCTACATACTCTAATATTAATAGTTTAAAGTTAGAGGGATTATATTTTAATAAAGCTTTAACAATAGGCATATTAATATTTTGTTTACTTTTTAAAAAAGCAGTATTAAGATAATTTCTCATTCTAGAAGCTAAATTAATAGAACTTCCTACATAAGAATGACCATTATTTTTATTAATTAGGCAATAAACACCTGATTTGTCTTTTTGTTCTTTTAAAATATTAACTCTATCTTCTTTAAAGTTATCATATGCAATTAAAGGAACTAAATTATCAGTATTATCCTGTTTATCTTGGCACAACCTCGGAGTCGATAAATTAGAAGTAGAATAAGTACGAATATTGAATTGAATATTAAAATCCAATAAAGGATTAATATTAGAAGCAACTAAGCTATTAAATGATCATTTTTGGTTTAACGGACTATATCTGCCCTTAATATTATTAAGGGGACTACGTTTAGTCTCTGAGGTACCTACTAAGATAAATGGTTTTATCTGTTGGTTACCTGCTGATTGTTCAAAATTATACATTTTTACTGACATCATATAAAACTCTAGTAGTATAATTGTCAGAAGTTGCCAGCATATGGTAGTCTTTAAAGGGAGAACTAAGTGGTTTTTTATTAATCCTCCAATTGTAAACATAAATACGAAACCTAATGCAAATAACATTGAAGGTGTTAATCTTAAAGATCCTCCGTAACATGTGGCTAATCATGAGAAGATTTTAATTCCTGTAGGTACAGCAATTATTAATGTAGCAGCAGTAAAGTAAGCTCTTGTATCCACGTCTAGACCAACTGTGTACATGTGATGCAGAATAGTTAATAAATATTTACTATTTATCCATACAATAAGTGCAATACTTATTGTATGCTTCTTTCACAAAAAGTATCGGACTATATCTTCATCTTTATGAGGCACCTGTCTTATTTATTGTACTATTATTTAAATTTATTTGTTTTTGCAGAAATCTCGCTTGCGCTAACCCCTCTTTAGTTAAATGTAGTTTATTTGATACTTGAGTATGTATAGCTAATCATTTATCTAATGAATTCCTTTTTTTAGTATATAACGGAAATAATTCAAAATATGATATTACATTATACAATTTTTTAAATCCTGTGGCAGTATAACGATAAACATCTTCAGTTCCTGATCTTAAGGTTACTTTACCAAATCCAAATAATTCACATATTTTATTAAGTATAACACCATCCTTTTGATCCAATATATAACGCATTCTAATAACATGACCTAAAGTATATCTAGAGCTAGCTATAATAGATACATTAAAACATCCTTCCGCATCTGTAAATCCAGATAACCAGCTATCATTTAATGTAATCGAAATAGGATGACTATTGAACTTAATAGTGTCAGGACCAAAACGATTATTTAAAGAGTTAATTCATAAAGATAATTGTTTAATTCTATTATCCATAGCTAAATTACCATTAAATAAATAAGCTAAGAGTAGAATCTCTGAAGGGTCATCTACCATTAATCTATAAAAGTCATTGTTTTTTCCACTTTTTCCTTGAGGAAAATGTCTAACAACACCAATATTTAACTTATATTGTATATCATAAAGTATAGCACTTTCTTTTTGAGTAAGAACAAAACGTGTTCTCTTACCCTCTGCATATGTTTGTATAGCTCCGTCACCTTCTGCAAAACCAATAAACCAAGTTAATCAATGATCAGATAAATGATCACTATTTTTAAATAATGTATTATAATAAGTACGAAATGCGGACAATATAAAAGATGTCTCGCGTATAGTCTCTGAGACGCTGTGTTTGCTATCTTTTAAGGAATTCAGGGACACATTGTCCGCTGGTTGAGTATAACTAATTAAACTTTTACCTTTCAAGGTGTTAATTAGCACTAAACTGTTCCAGCATATAGCGAGATGAATTAAAATCCCTATATCACTATAAGGTGAAGCCATAACACAACTTCAAACTATAAATCCTAATATTCCAATTGACATCATAGCGTAAACCATACCGATATAACCAAATACTGATTTATTTGAGTTAGCTGATATAGTTGTACTAATTATACCAAAACCAGGTATAATTAAAATGTAAACTTCAGGATGTCCGAAGAATCAGAAAAGATGTTGGAATAAAATAGGGTCTCCACCTCCAGCTGTTTCAAAGAATGATGTATTAAAGTTACGATCAGTAAGCACCATAGTGATTCCCCCAGCAAGAACTGGTAATGATAGTAATAATAATACAGCTGTAATAACTACAGCTCATCCAAATAGAGCTAATTTGTGTAATCTTATACCTGGAGTTCTCATATTAACTATTGTTGTAATGACATTTAAATTAATTATTCCTACCCTAGAGAAGAAAGTCTCACCTAACCATAAAGAGATATGCTTACTAGGCTATCTCTTCAAGCTAGGAATATTGAGCGATAGGAATAAAATAGACCGAAATGTATTTCCGGATATATTAACATAATATTACTATTATGGTTGGACCATATCTTAAGCGCATCGATTAATCGACACGGTTTATAACGTATAGCCTCTGAGGATCCTACTTACAATATGGATTATTGTTTTAGTTTCCTGCTGATCGTCCTAAATAAATTAATAAAATAATATGTAATCATATCTATTATTAACCAACACAATTAGGATATTCCAGCATACAGTTATAAATTTTATATCAACCTCATAACTACTAATTTTTAATATAAATAATTAAACTATTTTACTAGTCCCTCCGGGACTAGTGAAGCGACAGTTTTACAAATATATCCACGATATGGTATATTTGTGTCATATCGTTTGATGAAAGAGGGCGCAAGCCTAATCCCCTCCGGGGATCAAGATTAGACAAGACACTAAACGATTAGTATTTCTTATTAAATTTTTCCCTATCTTTATTTAACATAGAATTTAATTCAGGAATAGATAAATTCTTAAATACTAATACTGATGAAGAAAGTTTATCCGATAAAGAGTATTTACCTAGATAGTATGTTCCCTTCTCTATATGTTTATTCAAAGTATCTCTATGTATTTTTAGACTTACCGAAAATTCTTTTATATTTTCAGCACAATGATACAAAATAGTCTTATCTCGGTTGTACATAAATAAGCTTGAAAGCGACTCTTCCTCGATAAAAGAAGATTCAATATCATCCTTATCTTTTTCTTCTTCACGCTTTCTATTCATAGAGCCTCGGATTTTGAAAATAGTTGACATCCCTTCTGGTTTTAAATGCTCTTTTTTCTCCATTAATTTAGCGATTTCACAAAAATCCTTAAAATCTTGACTCTTAACACCAAGGATTGGATATTTTTCAAAAAATGGTATAAGAATATAAATAAGATCGGAAAACTTAGCAAGATAAAATTTGGTTTTTGATCCATTTTCACTAACATACCCACAATTAAAATATTTAATTAAATTTCTCACTAATTCCGCATCACGAGAATCTTGATCTAGTTGAAATCTTAAGGAGACTGAAAATCCTAATTTACAAGAAGAAGATTTGTGCATTAGAACAGAGAAACTTCCTTCACCTGACGTAAAACCAGCAAATCAATAAGGATTAGGTATTTCTGAATTTTCAATAATAGGTTTCTTTACAATAGCAGTTTTAGGAAAAGATACCTTTAGGGTTTCAGATAAGCCTAAATTAATAGACCCTTTAATGTTTATGATTTCTTGTAACCCTTCCTCTGTAAGATGCTCTTTACGACTCATAAAGTCAATCACACGTTTTCATAAGATATAATCAGCTTTCTTTTGAGTTATTAAAGGATATCTGTCAAAATGAGGTATTATTACTTTAGTTATATCATCTAAAGATGAAACTCTATACTGTAAACTATCCTTCCCTTGCTTTGTAATATTACCTACTCCACCAAAATAATCTTGAACCTGTTTAAAAAGGACAATATCTTTTTTATGCATACCTATAATAAACCTAGACTCGACTCTTCACCCTGTACTGTTTCGGGGCTCTTTTCTAACTAATATAATAAAAGAACCCTCTCCATCAATTAACCCTGTGATAAATCAAGGGTTTATTTCCGAATTATTGTAAATTAATTTTAAATTAGTACTAATTGAGGAAAAAGATCGATTACCTACCTTCTGTATAAATCATATTGTATCAAATAAAGATAATAATTTAGAATAAAAATTTGTTTTTTTAATTTTAATTAATGTTAAAAAGAAATTGATTGCACCTAACAAAGACGAAACACCAGATAAGTGTAAAGCAAATATAGCTAAATCTACACTAGGACCACTGTGACTTTGAACTCCACTCAATGGAGGATAACATTTGTGTTTGTAACCTCATTTAATTATAAATTTTATATTGTATTTAAACTATCGTTACTTCCATCTCTCTCAAGATGGGTCGGACTTTACCTTCATCCTAATATTTTAGAATTCGCTTATTTAATTTTTAGAGTCAACTTTATGATAATTTTTATCTAATCTGATTTGTCTCATTGCTCTAACATTTTCTCTTATTTTATTTAACTTATCAAATTTTCCTTTATGTTTTATATAGGATCTAGATCAAATTCGGAATTCAACAGCCTTCATACCCTTCATAGTATTAGAATAATATTCAATAATATTACAAATAGCACGAGAATTTGTAGTTACAACTGAACTATAAGTTTTTTTCTTTGCCAAACCTATACCTAACATAAGAGCTATAGCTTTTAAAACAATAAAATCTAATTTTTGAGTTAATTCAAATGCATGTACTATACGAGTAGCTTCTTTACTTACTAGATAAAAGCTTCCCTCAGCTTCAGTAAAACCCACAAGTCAATATTTACTCATTACTAATTTAGCTTCGTTAGTATTATCAACTTTATTATTTACTTTTGCCCAAGCAGGAGATATATAACCTTCCGGCACAGATTGGCTTTTCAATTCTAATAATAAATTATCTTTCTCTTTTGTAGACAAATCAGGATTATTTAATATATCATAGGCTTTTCGAAATTTTTGATATTCATAATACTTACTTGTTAATAAAGGATATTTATCAAAAATAGGTATGATTACCGAACCAATAGATTTTCTATCTCTAATTCTAAAGTCACCTATAGTGTTATTAGATCCAAGGTTAACCGAACCAACACCTAATTGTTTTTTAACAAAATACAATATTCTTAAATTGTAAGTACTTTGACCTAATTTAAAGAAAAGAAGTCACTTCCCTTCTTTGGCTCTATATATTGTAAAGCTCCCGTCTCCATCTGTAAAACCCACTAATCATTGATGAAAATTTTCTATATTTTCATAATACTTAGCCTTATTTACTGATTTAGAATGGTCATAAAATTGTAAAGTGTTAGGATGCTCTTTGTGAAGTCTCTGATGAGCTAGAACGCTAAATTGTCGTACAGCTCAGGCGAATTGTCCTGTGACTATAGGCATTCTTACATACGGTTTAGATTTAAACCATGAGTAACCTATAATTTGCGTTCTAATTGAATACGCAGGATATCCTCGCATCGAAAAGAGTTTTATTGCCTCCGAGTTACCACGGAGCAACGACCTATCCATTTTTTTCTTGATCGTTCACCCTGTACCAGCACCACCTTCAATACAAGCTGAAAATACTAATAATATTAAACTAGGCGGTAATAATCAAAAACTTATGTTATTAAGTCTTGGGAATGCCATATCAGGGCCACCAACCATTAAAGGCATAAGGAAATTTCCAAACCCTCCTATTAATGCAGGCATAACCATAAAAAATATCATTAATATAGCGTGAGCTGTAATAATACTGTTATATAATTGGTTATCTGCAATATATTGAACACCTGGTCCACTTAATTCCATACGAATTAATACAGAAAATGCTGTACCTAATAACCCTGAAAATAAAGCAAAAATTAAGTAGAATGTTCCTATATCTTTAGCATTTGTAGATCAAAATCACCTTTCAGTCCAAACTGATACAGATGACTTTTGACCATATATATCTTCACTCCTCTCATTTCCACTAATATAAACTCGATCTGAGACTTCCTCTGAATTACTTATTATTAAATAACCCAGACTTACTTTATATAAATTATGAATTGCCCTAGAACGAAGGGTTGAAATACTTTATCCCACTTTCGGCTGCTACTGCTAGCGCCTTCGGACACACGAAGGTGCCAGTAGTCGCCAAGGATAAGTAAATATAGCTAGTCATAATTTAATTTTATTTAATTACTTATCTTATTTATAAAATCAATAATATGAATCTTATCAAAACAGAGAATAAATACTTCTGTTGTAAAGTAAGAGAATGTTAGCTTAAATAGAGCAAAGTTAATGCTTAACTTTGCTCATAACAAGATTATGGAGGAATCGAACCTCGAACTTAAGATTTGCAATCAAAGTGTAGACCATCTACCTCATAATCTAGACCATTTATATACTGGCTACACTAGAAGTACTGCATAGTTAGTTACCCCTCCCCCCCCCACTTATCCCGATGAAGTCGGTATAAGGGAAAGTAAATTACATCACTTTTCCTTTCTAATATACTTATATTGACACCGATTCTATATATTTAGAGCTTTCCTGCCGAGCCTACATATAGAAGTAGCAGGAATATAAACAAGGAGGGGGCCGCAGGTCGCAGGCCGCAGGCCGCAGCCCCCTATGAAAAAATAAAAAAATAAGATCTTACATTACTATAAATATAAATCTGAAAAAAATCTGTATGCATCAATACGAGGCTCTATATTTTTCATGAATTCAGTAATATCTTTAAGATCGGCCCGTAAATCATTTACTAGGGGAATTCAATCTCTTGCGATAGTTCCGTTATCCCTAATAGAAGCAGATGCCTCAACTAGAGAATCTAATTTATTTATGTAACCATTCGTTTCAACATAAAGTTGATTTAATGAGTCATAAATACTCATTAATTCAGAATAAGTATAATGATTTCAATTTGTACTGATATTAAACAAATATTCGTGGAGTCTACCGTGAAATGAATAACCTGTTTGTCAAAAGAATAGATTACGGTCTATTACTTCTATTAAAGTACCTGTAGACGCAATACTGTCAGTAGTTACATTATATAATACATAACCTAAACCTAATAGTGTTATAAAAGGAGCGAATAAGCCTACTGGTAATCCAGCTGCAGATTTGCTAGAAAAAGCTAAAACTGAATAAGTTGTAGGTTCTATATAAAGACGTCTTGTGCTAGTGAAAAATCTTTTTTGATTGCTACAAGATTTGAATTGACCAATTTTACTTATATTTATAAATAAGCTTATATTTAATCGATCAATATGCTTATACTTTCAAATAAGATTAGACTATATATTTATTTTACTTTAAATTAAATAAACAACTCGAAGTTTCAGGAATAAGTCGTAAAATTTAAAATAAAATACATCACGTGTAGTCGTTGAGGATCCTACTAGAATAATTAGATATCCTTTGGTTTCCTGCTGATTGTTCATTGTTACATATTTAATTTTTTTACGTTTTATAATTAATAAGTATAAACGTAATTAAATCTTTAGAAGTTTCCAGCATATAGTGATGTTTTAATCGAGCTAGCTAAATAAAAATAAAAGAATAAAAGATAAATAGTAAATTAAATATAATGATATTAAGGCGCAAGCTCTTAATAAAGTATTAAAGAACCTTATTTATAATCATTAATACCAACTTTAATTTAACAGCTATTATGGCGAAGCCATAATTATCAAAAAGACAACAGAACATTCGACTTAAATTTTGCTTTATTCTCAGGGTTATTTGGAATAAACGTTAAATTAAAAGGCGAAAAAAACTAGCATTCTTAATTATTAACAATTATATTAACAAAACTAAAAGAAAATAATGAGGGGGGGGGGGGGGGGGAGATATAGCCTATATAAATAGGTTATACCCCCCCCAAACTTGATTCCGGATTAAAATTAAAGTTTCTAATTTAACAATAAAAAAAAAATAGACTACCTTAGTTTAATACAAACTTTACAATAAAAAACAATTAAAGTTAGTTATTTTTACTTTTTAAATCTATTAGAGTATTTTCTAATAAACTTACCCCTGGTATTATAAATAAGAAATGTCCAAAATATAAAATTGTACTAATTTGTCCTAATAAGATAAATGGATCTTCAACGTGTTTTGCACCAATTTGCATTAAGATTAAGAAATTAGCTACAAATACGAAGAAAGCTATTTTACTTATAGGTCTAAATTGTAAACCTCTTGATCTTCCTAAATCAACTATAGGTAAAGCTAAAATTATTAAGATAGCACTTAACATAGCAATAACTCCTAATAATTTATTAGGTATAGATCTTAAAATTGCATAGAAAGGAAGAAGATATCACTCTGGAACTATAGCTGGAGGAGTTTGCATAGGGTTTGCCATTATATAATTATCGCTATCTCCTAATACATTAGGCATGAAGAATACAAATATACTTAATACAAAAATAAAAATAAATATAGTAATTAAATCTTTAAATAAGTAATATGGGGCCATAGGGATTCTATCATAATTACCTGAAAGTCCTAAAGGATTTCCAGATCCTGCTGTATCATGTAAAGCAATCATGTGCATTAATACTAAAGCTGCTAAAATAACAATTATATTATTACTAATATTATTACTAGTAATAATATCCCTTGTAGAATAACCTAGGTAGGTAAACGTCTATATTATAATAAGCATTAGAATATTTGGTTCGCGCTAGTCTAGAACTCCTACTTCCAACTCTGTTAAAGGAAAATTTAGACTTTTGTATCTGTAAGATTCTTTTAAAGCTTTTAATCAAATTAAATAACTTTCTTTTTTATAACCTGTAAGAGGATAATGGTTCTCAAAAGAAAAGAAATTAATAACCTTTTGTATATCTTTTACAGATGACATACGAACAATTGATAAATCTTTGCTTTTGGTGTAATCGAGGGCTCTACTAGGTTCAAATAATAAATAAATAGTATTCATTAAAACACTATTACCTTTCTGACCTACATTGAAACAGATTTCATTATTAGCTTGCACATAAAAAGAACCCTCAGCAACTACAAAACCAATAAATCAATCTTTAAAATATAAAACATTTTGCATTATATCCTCAGGCGTCTCCATAGCTAAAGGTATATAATTAGGAATAACCTCTGGTAAAGATTCTCACTTTTTAATATTGTTCTCTATTGTATATAATAATAAATTGTACTGATTAATTCTGTTTTTTGTTAAAAAGAACAGATTATGTTTTAGTAAAAGAGGAACTAAAATATACTTTAACTCAAAATTATATATAATAAGTTTACTTGTAGTTGAGTTTATTTTACCAATAACCCCAAAATGTAATTTACTTAAAAGGTATTCGAAAGTAGCTAAGTCTCTGTTGTGAAAGGTAATGATTAAATTAAATTCTATATATCCTTTAGATTTTCTAGCTTGTATATAACCATCTCCATCTATAAGACCAACAAAAAAACTTAAAAATCTAACATCAACATTAGGTTCTATTATTTCCCTTTTCCTAGTAACATGAGTCTTAGTTAACTCTAATTTAGATACTCAATAATCATAAGTTCTAATATTTAAATTATAAGACTTTGCTACTACTACGGCAAAGAAGGAAAGTGATAATACAATATTGAAATATTATTATATCCATAGTTTAGAGCTTGGCTGGCATCCTTCGGGAGCAGTCAGGATATATTTCATTATTTCACAATAATGTTTAGACTATATCATATAAAATAGTTAATATATTTTATTTTGCCGTTTAGTCGTTGAACACATATAACTAAAACTAAATTTAAGAATTCCTAATCCCCCTGCGGGGATCAGTAGGACTGATATCCCGCCTGACGAAGTACGGCGGGATACAAAAAGCTTGCTTTTGTGCCGAAAGCTAGGAATACCCAATAGCCGAAGGACTATACACGGCTAATCCTTTTGGTGAAGATTCTATATTGAAAATAAAATTTTAGTTATACTTTGCTGCTTATTAACAAAATACTAGTATTATTGTTATTTTGTCTTCCAAGCAATTTGACAAATTTTAATACCCCTATTTTTCTTCAGAAGCAGCAGCTAAGGGTAATACAAAATGTAAAGCAAAGAATCTGTTTAAAGTTGCATTATTCACTGAGAAACCTCCTCATATGATTTCATTTTATATATTATTAAATAATATAAAATCTAGAGAACCTCACGGTTCTTGAAAGACTATATCTTCAACCTTTTTATATATTTTTACATATATATATATAAATAACTAAAGTTAAATAAGGCTGCGAGGATTTCATCTATGTCCAGATTATTATGGGTATTATCACTCACCGGATAGTCGTTGAACGTTATTTGATGTTAATTAATATACCTCATCAAATCTTCGCTGCAGATTGTATTAATTTAGGAGGTAATATCAATTAATATATCCCTGCAATTTACCTCGTTTTTCATCAAACATAATAATAAAAAAATATTTTATTTTTTTAGGATAAAGGTTTAATGGAGCTCTGAATAATTTATTATTATTTCGGATCCTACTGCATTTATTATAACCATTAAATATATAACAGGTAGCAATCAACTAAAATCAAGTATTCTGTCACTAGCTAATGCTAACCAAAGTAGTAACTAGACAACTAATACTATAAACTAAACAAAAAATTTAAATAAAAATCTTATGACGGCTGCCCAAGCTAAAGCTCTCAAAAAAGCTACTTCTCTCTAAATACGTATTCGTCTAACTAAACCGGAAACTTAAGATTTTTATAACGCACAGAACTACGCAATTTCTCCAATCATGTTGAATACTGTACACTTTTTAGCCCAACCAGAGGATGAAATCCTGAAAAAGAGAAAAAATTTATAACATTCTGTACATCAGATTTAGAACTAACACTAAATTGTGCATATAATTCTTTATCAACTGTAACCTTACGGCTAGTATTAAAAACTAGCTTAAATGCTTCAAACAATAACAGGTGTAACCTTTGTTTTATCTGGAAACAACCATCATTATTTTTTTTTATCAAGAAAGAACCCTCAGCGCAAGAAAATCCAACTAATCAATCTTTAAAAAAAGGTAAGTTTGCATAATCTAAAGCATTTCCCGGTAGTTCTTGTGTAACAGGAGCAACTGAAACTAATTCCGAAAATTTTTGTATACCACTACTAAAAGTATGCATAGCCATAAAATATTGCGCCCTACGAGTTTTCGTTAAGAAAAAAAGTTCATGGTATAAAAATAAAGGGAATAATATCTCTTGTAACTCGGATTTAGAAAAAATTAATCTAACTGTAGGGCTTTTACGATTAGGATAAGAATATATCTTACCCATTTTTAATACAGATTGAATATAATTTAATACCGCAATATCTTCTAGATGTAAAGAAATAGTTAAATGAACTGTTATAGAACCATTATAAGTCTTTTGAATTCCAATATATCCGTCTCCATCTATAAATCCAATTAAAAAAGCTAAAAATGATTTAGGTATATCTTGGTATTCAGTCATAGATAATCTATTTAACTTGCTAGTACGTGATTTATAATTTATAGTTCCCGTTACAGGAATACCTGCATAGTTAATTACCATTAATGGATCCGAAAATAATATTATGTGCTGTTCCTGGGAATCAAGATTTTTTATGAACTCAACTATATCTTGTCCTATTCATGGTACAGCACTAATTAAATTTGTAATAACTGTAGCACCTCATAGTGACATTTGCCCATACGGCAACACGTATCCCAAAAAGGCTGTAACAACTAATGCAATAAATATTATAGTTCCTATAGCTCAAGTTAATGTTCTTGGAGCTCTATAAGATCCGTAATATATACCTCTTCCTATGTGTAAATATCAAATCTACCCCTTTAACCATATGTAAGATAAATCATACAAACAGGTTGAGTTGGGGTACTTATCCCTAAGCAGTAATATCAATAGCATATTATAAACATTACCACCCATTTACGGATAATAACAATATAAAAGGCAAAATAAAATATTTTCTGGCTGGCAAAGCCGCACCAATCATCTTGTTGCTATATTTTTTTTAAGCACTATTCCTCATATCTTTTATTATCCTGTACTCTTTCGAGTAGGGTCTGACTATATCTTAAGCACGAGAACTATAAAGGTAATCTACGTGCCAACCAACATTTAGTCGATGAACTGCACACCATATATTATATATATAAAACTACTGTTGAGAGCCCCTTATTATTTATGAAAAATCCTATCTAGGGAAAAACTTCTTTGTTTTATAATCTTTAATTTAGAATAAAGTGAAATTTTTTTTGGAAAATATGCGGCAAGACAAAATAACCCCGCCCTCAACTGTGATTAGCACCTGACGTTCGTCAACATCCTATGACCCCCTAGCTCTAGAAACTATTTTCCTTTTTTTTTTTATAGAAAGGCAGCATGCTCATCTCTCGCATGCCGCGGTGTCTACCGCCTATTTGATTATTATGATAATCATCTAATCTCCGTATATTTATAAAGTAAGTTAACCTAAGCTAGCTTAGGTTAGCTAAATGAGCTTTATATAAAGCAGCTTTTTATATGAATTTATGGTGCTTGGCTGCGGATCACCCATTTCCTTTCGTACATCAATCTCGATATTACCATACCACGAGTCATTACCTGTGCCACAAACTATGTTACCACGTCTGCCTGGTTGAGATTGCTATTAGGGGTTTCCCGCAATTTGATGGTGTGTAGCAGGAAGTTCATTCCCACCTATTGGCATAAGAGATTTCTCAGGTCTCTTTATTTTATTATTGCTTGCGAAGCCGTCCCGCAGGGACTACAAATTAAAAGAAACAAAAATAAAATTTGTATACCAAGAAGAAAAATGCTGAAGCAGTGTTAGCGTGTAAATAACGTATAAGTCAACCATTTGACACGTCACGCATGATATGCTCTACACTATTAAACGCTTCTAAAACACTAGGGTTGTAATGCATAGCTAAGGTTACTCCAGTTACTATTTGTATAACTAAACAAACAGCTAATAATGAACCAAAATTTCACATGTAACTTAAATTACTTGGTTGTGAAGCGTCTATAATATATCCATTAGCTAATTTTAATAAAGGATGACTTTTTAATATTCTCATTTTGTATTTTTTTTTATAATTAACAGATAAAGATCGTTAAACCTATAGACTAGCTTAAACAATCGATTTAAATCGATTGTTTTAATTATAACACTCTATCGTGTATAACATACATTTAATTAAATAAATATGTTTTTAACATATACACCTCTTATTTATTTATACTACTGTCTAGCTAAGTCGCCTATATAGCAAAGTAACCGCTACCCATCCTTCTGCCGAAAGATACTTATCATAATAAACCAATAATACTAAACTCACCTTCTTATTACTAATAGAAAACTTATATCTAAATCCTCGAAGAAAAGGTCAAATCCAGAAAGGCGTAAACTAGCTACCATCTCCTTGCATCACAAATCCGAGAATATTCTATATTTGTTCAGATTAGAAGCAAGGTTTCAATTCGCAATACGTAAAGGTGTAAAAAGTTTCTCATCTTCCCCTTCGCCTCACTCGCCAGAGGTCACGGGAACTAAAGATGGATTCGATACAACTGATTTACCATTCGTCGTAAAAACAGAAGATGATGTTGAAAACATCCGTTTTTCTATACTATTTATATAAGAGCTATACATACGTTTGTCTATTTTATGGGATAATACATCTAATCTTTTATTTTTGTTTGCTAATTTAATTAATTTTCTATTGTTAATCTGATCAATCTGATTTAAACTTTTAAAAGGAATATTGTATTTCGAAAGAAATTTCCAGATGGTAGAATTAATTAACAATTGATTTATCTTTGATATAATTATATCACATTCCATAACTAATTCTTTATGATTTTTAATTAGGTTTTCAAAATTTTTCACCACAACACATGTCTCATAATTAGAATTTCCTATGACTTTGTTTTCGGGCACGGCTGCGTCTTTCTTATCATTTTGTCTAATATGATCTACATTTGAATCTATAACTTTCATATTATTATCTTGTCAAACCTGACTTGACGGTTTTATTGGTTCAAAGATAATTTTTATAAATTCACTGTTAATTACTCCAATATTTTTATATTTATTATGCTCAAACTCGATAAACGATCTAGTATTATCTATTAATCAATTATAAAATTCTTTAAAATTTTCAGATAAATTTTCTTTATTTGTACCCTCCCCGTTATTACAGTAAAATAAAGTAATATTATGTTTACGTTTTCTAGCTACTATATAGATTTTATAATAAACTTCTTCATCTAAATGTGAAATAAACGCATGACGTTCTTGCATAGAACGTTCTGTTTCAGTATACCAAGCCGTAAAATTCTCTGGGAATAGTAAACTTTCTATTCTAATAATAATTGTAATTATACCTTTAGCAGATGGTATAATTTTAAATTTACCTTTAGGATTACGATCCTTAATAACTATAGCACCAAGTGCTTTATAATTAAAATCAGCTGGAGGTAAACGATAACCTCTAACACCAAAACCTTGGTCTTGCGTTCCCGTATAAGATAAATAATTATTGGCTGTGTGAGCTCTGCTAGTAAAAGATATTTTTCTACTTGCGACTAAATAGGAGGAATTACAAAATAAACGATTATTCATCCTTTGTTGCTTACGATATAAGATCGAATTTTCAAATATAAATGGTCTTCTGTAATATGAAGTAATTGAATAAAGAATATTAGATGACAATCCTTGGCTAACCGGCTGAACAAGAGCAAATGTAGCAAATTTGTAATTATATAGTCTTTTCATGGTTATATTTATATTTTTAAGAAGACCGCGCATAAAAATCTTCTTCAACTTCTTTATACTTGTACTAAGGCGTGACTCTTAACACAAGTCGCACATGTCAAATCGGGAGCTTGCGCCCCGAAATATGCAGTTATATTGCTATTAAGGGAAGCATAGGAAAAGAAAGAAAAGGAAAGGAAATGAAAGGAAAGGAATAAGAACTAGTCATCTCCTCCACCAAAATCAAAAGGCTCTGTGTCACCTGTAACATCACTAGAGTCTTGTTTAAATCTTTTAGATGGTTGAGTACTTGACTCGTTATCTTCTTCAAACTTTCTTTTATTGTTTGAATTTTCTTTTAATCTTGTAGCTGGTTGACTAGTAGAATCTTCATCCTCTACAAACTTTCTTTTATTTGTAGATTGTGCAGAAGATGAAGCATTAGTATCAATCGCACTACGAACTGCAGTCGATTCTATACCTGACTTGTCATTAGCACCGCCACCTATAGGTGCTGTACCACTATCTTGTTTACTATCTATAGATTCTGAAGTAGAAGATCTACTTTCAGATTCACTGCTAGTATCGGGTATTATCCCTTCTTGTTTACGTCTTCTTAATTCAGAACGTAATTCTTCATGACGATTAGCTCAATGTTGACGGAGCCCTTCGTCATCACTATTGTCTCCCTCTATCCCAGCATTCTCGGGATTACGGTTTATATTCCCCGTATCTTTTATATATCTACGGAGATGATCATCAGGAAGAGTTCTAGCAGGGTAATTAGCCATAGTGTCCGCTCCTTCTTCAAACCATGAACGATTGGAGTCTGTTTGATATCCTCCCCCTTCACTAGAAGGATTAGAATCTGTTTCATCTCCTCCCCCCTCATTAGGACGATTGTTATCCGTTTCATATCCATCCCCCTCACTAGAACGAGGAGAATTAGAAGTACGAGGTTGGTTGCCTGAAACTTCTTCTTGCGGTGAAGATGCAGAGTTATTAGCGTTATCAGCGGGGTTAGAGTTATTCCCTTCTGAGTTACCCTCATTAGAGTTATTAGGGTTAGAGCTATTAGATGATAGATTATTGCCATTTTTAGGTGCTAATCTATTATTACTAGTGGAAAAAGGTTTAACTATAGTAAAATTTAAACCATTAATAGTATAAGTGGTTCTTATACCTGTTTTAATTTTTTTTCGTGTAATTATTATTTTTTGTACATTTATCATTTTTTTTTTTAGATTATAAGATGACCGCGCATGAAAATCTTCTTCAACTTCTTTATACTTGTACTAAGGCGTTACTCTTAACACAAGTCGCACATGTCTCCGAAGGCGGAACTTTGTTCGTGCCTCAATGAAATATGCAATAATATTGATAAGAAAAGGAAGGAAATGGATAAATAAAGGTAATGAAGAATCGTAACCTAGTAGACAAGTACGGTGCAGCCGAACTATATTTATTTAGGACGTCGCAAGCTCCCGCTAGATTGTTGTACAATTTCACTGATAATATCAATATTATTTACTAGATAATAAGAAATATATAAAGTAAGTAAACTAGCAAATACTAAAAATACTCACGCAATAAACATTCAAATTCTATTATATTTACCAGTGTAACTTAAAGATTTAATTACTAAATTATAAAATCTTTCACCAAAAATATTTTGAATAAATATTAAATTTCATCTATTTTCAACTACCATAGTAGATGCATATAAAATCATTATAGCAATAGGTAAATATAATATACAAATGTGTAAAATATGATTAGCATCTAACAAACTCATAACTGTATCTAAATCAGCACCGGGTTCAATCGAAAAGGCCGCAGACCCACTGCCAGTATTAAATGTGGGTGGTAAAGTAGGAGTTGTTGGAGGTGTAGACGATTTTACTGATGAAGCCACGACAGCATTATCAATTTTCTTTTGAGAAATACTACCGATAGCATTAACAATAGTTACTGTACTAGCCCCTATTACGCCTCCAGCAGTCATAACACCTATCTTTGCAGTAGGAGAAAGTCCACTAGCTTTAGCAATACTAGCACCTGCTTTTAAACCTGCAGCTACCGCAGCACCAGTACCAACATTAGTTAGTCCTCTAGCTACAGTGTCAGGTATATTGATACTAGAGTTATTAATACTAAGAGTATTATGGTTATCACTAGTAGTAACCTTCACCTCTGGCTTAGGCAAATCACTACCTTCAGGAGCCATAGCATAAGCAGTATCACTAAATAAATATAAAACTAAACAAATAACCAACACCATACCTAAAAGTTTTAAACCTGTACTAATTAATGGATGTGTGTCTAAATAAAGTTTAATATTATATACACTGAAATATCCTTGAAACAAGCAATAGAAAAAGATAGTACTGGGTACTATAACATAAAGATCAAAAGAATTCAAATTCATCATTTTTTATTTTATTCAAAAGAGTCTTTTTAACGACGCAATAAAACTTAAAGACACCAACTTCTTTATACTAGTACAAATTGTCGTAATTTTTTTTTGTACAAGTAGCAAATCTCGATTTGTAGATCATAACCTTAGTATTAAATACTCTTGATAAATAAATACATTTTTACGATCCAAAACTTCGTGGCGACTTCTTACGGAGGGATAAGAAAAACAGCAAGAAGTTATATACATTCACTGTAGTCTATTAAGACTACAATAATTCTAATCGGCTTTAAGATTACTTTAGGACTTACACTAATATTAATAACATTTAAAAGTAATTATATCTTCTCCTTTTATTTCTCAAGAATCTTGAGGATCACAATAAAGATAATGTATATCAAATTATTATGGTATTTTTCTCATTTGTGGTGCTGGCATACTTAGTCAGTACCCGGGAATGGTCCAACAATTAATTTTTTTTTTACCGCTATTACCATGACTGTCTTTTTTCCATCACAATTTTCCAAGAATATTACCCACCGTTATTTACCGCCAGATTCAGATCTTAAGATATGAGATGCTAAACGTTGTGCTCCCATCTCAGCTGTCTTCGAATCTATTTTGTATTTACTAACTAATTTCTCTTTAGTTATTGAGAATTGTTCCTTGTAATATTCAATCTGAGCAGGTGAAAGGCGGTTTTGAATTTTACGGTCTATATATCATCAACAACTGTCTTTATCTGGATGCTCGGCTGTTTTGGGGTCTAAAAGTTTACTTTTAGACGGGTAATCTTTTGGTAAACTTTTACCTTCATGTTCCATAATAATTTGTAGACGTTCTCAAGCTTGTAATTGTGCTTGATATTTTCAAAGACGGTGTTGGCTTGCATCCCCTGGGTTATATGAAGAACCAGGAGAGAAAGAGGTTGAACCACTGGTATTATTATAACCACTTCCTGTACTTCCCCCACTTTGTGTATTATCAGCAAATAATGGTCCATCTAGCTTTGAAATTTTTCTTCTAGATACGGGACCTTTATCGGATATAGTATCGGATGATCCACCATCAGTTATATAAATAGGTTTAGTTAAAAAATCTCTGAATAAATCTAATAACCCTTTATTTACTGATATTATTGCTAACGCATCACTACTACAAATTAAATAACCAATTAAAGGGAAACCTATTATTGTCGTAAAAAATATTATGCAAATACTTAAAGAAAAGATATAAAAAAATTCTGAAGGATTAGGATCTATACTTTTATCTTTTGACCCTTGATGTACTTTAGCATTAATATAGGATATAATACCAGACAATACTAATAAATACCAGAACGGAACTTCACATAATCTAGCTAATGATTTTAATGGTCAACCAAAAGTTAATACCATTACGCTACATACTAAAAAAGTTATTCATAACTCTTTTTTATTAATTTTTCTAAGAAATTCAATCATATATAATATATTCAAAAGAGTCTTTTTAACGACGCAATAAAACTTAAAGACACCAACTTCTTTATACTAGTACAAATTGTCGTAAGATTTTGTACAAGTAGCAAATATTTATGTATCTTATACAATAACGCTTTTTTTTTCAACCTACCGAAGACAGGACACTTCTGATCCCGGCTACACACCGGGATATAAAATATAGAAAATCTACATTAGTTCAGTCCTTCTTTATTATTATTAACAGAAATAACATCCAATTAAGATAATAGATACATATTCAAATAGCAATTAACAAGAGGGGATTTTTTTTTCGAACCAACCGATCCAGGCGATTCCTTTTTTCTTTTTTGTAATACACGATCGGGTCGTCTTTCAAAACGCGTTTTCGGGCTACGAAACCTCTGGACAGAGAGAACTCAATTCTCGTTCCCCTCTATTACGACCCATAAAAAAGGCTTGTCGCCTATTATGTGTGTGTACCGAATGTAAATAAATGGTAAACAAAACTGTGTAAAATTGGGTGCCCTGGCTGCTAATGGCAGGGCACCCAAAATACACGCAATGGGAGTAGGGAGTCGCACCCTAAAGATTAGCTACCCCTAACCTCATGTTCTAAAATCCCCCATTTTAGCTGCGAACAAATCAAAGTAGAATAGTTAGTTGCAGCAAAAGCATAAATCTAATAATTCCATAATATAAAACCTTTTCCAAATACTATTAGACGAGTATATGTATGGCTCCATACAATTGGATAATTCACCCGTCTAAGGACTCCTAGGCTATCTTTTTAGTATTCATCATCATCTAAGGACTATGTAGTAACCCATTCCCAGAAGGACCGCCCGTACCCCATTACTACAAGTTGACTTAGAATATAGAAAAGTTTTACCCAGCACCAGGTCGTTAGGGGACCCGCAACTGAGCGTCAGTTCAATATAAAGGAGCAAGGGGTGCTACCCCACCACTTACAAATAGATTACTTTGTTGAAAGAAAATCCAGATTACCTAAAATAAATACTAATCATCTCCGCGCCATCAAAATAACACGCCCGGTTTGTGGTCGTGATATCTTAATATCACTTTCGTACATGACTTTCTTTATACTGCTGCCTTAAGATAATATGTGAATCGTTCTACCCTAATCTTAAAGATAAAAACCCCAAGATTCTGAGAACCGTCTTCCTGTTTTGAATAATCTATATTCCAATATATTTTCCTAGAACTATATTATGGTGTGTCTTATTGTTCGTAGAGCCCTTGCTTAACACTTTCCTTTCAAACTTAAGATTTCAAGCCTATTATTTCCAACAGCATTCCGATATCACAACACCTATCGTAACCAACATATGTAAAAAGAAATAAGATGGGAGCTCCATCTTATAAAATATACAGATAAATATTATCTTTGCTGGGGTAGCAGATCCAATAATCACTTTATATATTCCCTTCTAACTAGAGGATAATTACGCTAAACATTACAAACCATAGCTCTATCTTCTTTCCAAGGCCATCCCTCAAAAGTTCTCCATTCAAATTACAATACAACCATTGAATTCCCTAATTCCATCTCTAGAAATAGGAAAATTAAGAGTACTCACCGAACGTTCTCAATCATAGTGCATAAAAAAGAGTAAAACCAGATCTGTAATTTGCCCCAGAGGAAACTAAGACAACTAAAAATAAAGTTTGGTGCTCTTTCTTATGTATAGGCGTAGGTGGAGCCTCGCCTCTCACTAATCAAAAGAATAAGATTTTTCTGCAAACATCTCTGTTTATCCCTACAAAAACATAAGATTATTATCGAAGGAGTAAAGCATCTAAATCAAAAGATCTAAATGTAATAGACTTCCTCGACTTAATTCCAGATATCAGCTTAACAAAATGATCAAGTCAGATACCTTAACCCGGAATCAAGGGTTAGCTGCCCAAGATTTAACTAATCAGCCAGTGAGGCCTTTCATTTTGTCTAGACCCATTTTGCCATATTAGCTTCCTGTATACTGTCATTAGCGCTACAGACCTAACAGGCTAGGATGTCTTCCGTGCACGCTTAACTCGCACGCTCTGACTACACTAATATTTCGCACAATGGGAGGGGCAGCAGATAAAAAAATATATATTTTTTATACGCCCGTGCCTGGTTTATAGACCTCGTTGTCTTGTAGTGCCCCAAATGGTATTTATCTCTTAAGGTTACTATCCAATACTCCCTTCCACTTTAGCAATTTCGCTTCCGGGATCAGAGCTTTCTAAATAGAATTAGGATTAAGTGTATAGGCTAGCACCTTATATCTCATTGCTCAAAGAGCCATTCTTTCCAACCGACTTTTACACGATTCCGGACTAAACCTTTGCGGGTTTATCTTCGGGAGCATCAAAAAAATTAGTGTGCAGGTCAGCCAGCTATGTACACCCCTTGTTTGCCATCAGGCGGTTTATTCATAACAGGGTTACTCGCCCATTCAAGATTACTAGTCTTCTCAGTTATGATTTATCGGGAGCATTATCCCAGGTGCTACTGCCGTACAACGATCGATGTGATGGTGACCTAAACCTAGGTACTAATCCATCGTTGGGTAGACACGAATATACTATGTCAATTAGGCTGATGCTGTCCCACCCTTGACCACCACGTATACCACGCGTTACTTCTACTTGATTTTACATTCGTTTTTATATGAGTTCGTTGGCTAACTTCTTACTATCGATAAACGCGACCTGTTTCAAAAAAAAATTTGTTGATTATTTAATTATTATTCTTAATGCAAAATTACAGACAACCAGGCTATAACCTGGCGGCTGTTTATATGTCCCCCCCGGGACGATTCAAACGTCCACTCACAGATCGATTCGACCTTCTATCCACCTCCAACCTAGCCGCAGTGATACCTCCACAGGCGGGGGATTTTTGGGAGGCGTAGGCTCTAAGCCTACGCCTTTAATTATAACAAAAGTTGCACCTCTAAAGGTTTATAGTGTATTATATCTAATTTACTTAAAAATATGGAGGATTTATGTCAAATCGTTATTCTCTTATTTGGCTTGAGTTACACCTCTTATTAGATTATACAAATTTAAAATAAACTCAATTCTAATTTGTTTTCTTAGTTTCTTGAGTAAGCTTGTAAACATTACTCCTAACTAACCCGTCTATATCTTGTCTATGGATCGCTTTTTGAATAATAGAGTTTCGTTTCTTTTCTAATCAGGATTTCGAAGAATAGCTTAATAATCTTGTCAGAAGATTAGATGACATCCCGATAAATCTGTTTTTAGTTTTATTGTTTTTAAGCATATAAATACCCGATTTATTTTTAATAAGATGTAAGTAATGGTGTGAAGGAGCTCCATTTTTATTTCATTCAGGTTTAAGTTCAAGTTTAATCTTATTAATTCAATCTTCGAAGTTATTGAAAGTGGCGACAAATCCCTTCTTGTATACTTTACTTAGCTCCGCCCTTCGTAATCTAATTCTGGCTTCTTTGCCACCTACAGTTAGGTTCTTGTTACTAGCTTTATTCGAGTAGTATCTAGTTGATTTCTGTGCAGCTTCGCCGCGAGGGATATTTGACCGAAAGGGTCAAAAACCACTTGAGCTGCCAGCTCAACTAAAGCTTCTGGCGGCGTAGTCGCCGAACTTAAGCAGCCCTCTAACTGGCTGCTGGCAGGTTCCCGAACATTTCTCCATAAAATCCGAAAGGTTAAATTCAGGAAATCTGTTATTAACATAAGCAAAGAACCTAGATACATCGGTATTCATTAGAAACCTTTTAAAAACTAATTTTCTCTTCTTATAATTATGAACGCTTTGTCTACTCATCTTAAAATCAGGATCAAACTCCTTTAAAAATGTGATCAGAGTAGTGGAGTCCTGAAAGTGCACCCCGGAAATTTGATTATTTACTGAAGCTTTAATGAAGTTATAAATAGCTCTCTTTAAAAATAGATTGTTCTTGAGCTTCTTATCTTCAATTAAATCTTGGCTGGCGAAGCACGCCTCGCTACAGGTAGAATAATATTTAAATCTTGTTTTACCTAAATCCAGGCTGGCTGGCTGACGTAGCCCAACCCAGCCGCAATAAAAATCAAGATTTTTAGGCGCGACGACTTCGCCGTGCTCCGAATCGTTGTTCAATTTAGTATTAGAAGATTTCTTAATTTGAGTAATCTTTAAAACAGTTGATTTTTTAAACTCAACAAACTCAACAAACTCATCAACATCTAAGGATTCATCAGTGTTAATTACAATATTCCTTAATATTCCATAGACAGATTCAATGTATCCATCTAAATCTTTGTGGTTGGCGTAACCCAGCCGCACTAAATCAGGATTAAATATATCCCTATGAAATAGATAATGACCTTTAAACTTATAAGCAATATCAAGTAACATTAATCCCAGTGTATGAGTCAAAATATCGCCAGAATATTCGTTTGAAGATAACACAGAATCTTCTTTTGGATATCTTATTAATTCTTTACTCTTATCGTTGGTGTTTAAGTACAAAAAATACTTTAATCCATAAGATAAATTTTTATCTAGGTGCAGTCCTAATAAAACAATTTTTAATTTAGATTTAAACTCCCATTCATAATGAAGACAAGGTAAGACGATAGATAAGTCAGTATTTGAGTCCTCGTGAGATGATGCAGTTACACTAGAATAAAAACGTTTGTTTATTTTAGTTAGTGTACTAATATTTGAATTCTTGGTACTACCTATACTCTCCAAATCTCCAGGTGAAGCATCTACAGATGGTTTAGATTGATCATTATTCGTAATTAAAGGGTGGTTATTATTATCTTCTTGATAGTTATTCATATATCCTCTAGGATAAAATATTATTTTAATATAACTTGCTTTAATTAATCTCTCACGATATTTTTTTAAATCTAAATTAAATTGTTTTGAGGTTTCACCTCTTACTCAAGATATTATTTTATCCAAATTATTAATAATATAATCTTTATTTATAATATCGTCTACCATAAATTTTAGGTTAATATTGCGTTTGGCCTTTCTAATTGACACTGTGATTGAATAATTTATGTTATTGTCTAAATGAGACGTAAAGGCATGTTTCATTTCAATATTACGATATCCCTCGGGATATTCAGTTAAAAAACTTGTATCGTGGTGAAGGCCTTCAGCTGTAATAAAAATTGTTACTTTACCTTTTGCAGAAGGAGTACATTTAAACTTACCAATAGGGTTACGATCCTTAATAACTCTACACTGTATATGTTTGTAACAAGCAGTTGGATTAGCGGGTATGTGGATTGATCGAATACAGAAAGATAAACCTGCGGTCACGGCGAAAGTGTTAATAAGTCCTAGCATAGCAGACTGTGGCGTCATAATTTCAGGTCTATGACAGTTAGGAGTGACTAATTTAGGTGAAGCCATGTTTAGTTGATTTTTCATTAATTTCATTTTCATTATTCTTTTTGTTTTGAGGTGAACCGCGCGTGATAATTCACCTAGATTTCTTTATACTAGTACTAAGGCGTTACTCTTAATACAAGTCGCACATATCAAATCGGGTGCTTGTCCCCTAAATATGCAGTAATGTTGGTATTGATAAGAAAAAGGACGCTTCTAGCGTTAATAGTAACTTATTTTTTTTTTATAAAGGATAATTAATAAATAAGATTATTATGTTTTAATAAGGAGGGTCACAATATCTGTCAAGTGACTGAACTATATTGTAAGTTTGTCTAGGTACACCATCATACAAGATGAACCCCGTATGAATAGAAGTATATCTAAGTACAGCAAATCTATAATTAAGACCGTCTCAATGTAAACCAATCTTATATTTAGTATCACCTGGTTCTAGCATAACACCTGAACCAACATTTGATATATAAGGAAAATAATCATTATATTTAGAAGATCACATATAGGTACCACGGTCTCCCATATATCTATTCACTCAACCTTCAGTATAAGAGTATACCTGTGGAATACCATTAATAACTCGTGTTAATGGTCTACGATCAGCCATAGGTATCGTATATGGAGCATTCCCTAAACCTCTACCAAAAGGTGCTATTACATCATCTAATATATTTTGTATAGATGGTAAGGTACGCGGTACTTGATTAGGATTAGCTATACTACCTGATATTTGCGTAGGATTAACAGTTGGAGAATAAGATCTTCTAGAAAAAGGTGACAGCGAACGACGTTGTGAATTAATACCCCTCCCTTCATTAGAGTTAGGATTAGTCGATGGATTCCTACCACGATCTTCTACTATAGTTACTCTTCTACCCTCGTGAAGTCTATGGTCACTAGGTGATCCACCATCACATAATGAGGTATATTGATTAGGTTTTATAAGATTAAAAACATCTCATAATCCTTTACAAGAATTAGAACAATATAAAGAGATCTTCGGAATAAATATACTGAAAATCCCCGAAACAGAGGAAAATAAGTTAGAATAAAATGGATCGTACTTAAAGAAGGATACCACAATTAACAAAAATAAAGACGAACTAATTACTTTTAAAAAATCCATCTTGGAATACTGCGCAACCTTATTCCCTGATAGTATTTCTCTTTTAAGGCAGAAAGCTACTACTGAGCAAAAAAGACATATTACTATATAAAATAACTTAAACGCACCCGAATTATTCATAATTATTATGATAGGAAATTTATAAGCTAGTGATAAAAATAACCCTAAAAATAGAATCAATATTAAAAGATAAAGATTGTAATCTTTAGCAAAAAAGCTTGAAATTTTATTTCTTAAATTCTCAGTAGATAAGAAACTACACAAGCGGCGTAATTTTTTATTATCGCGGTTAATAAGCATGTCATTGAGCACAAGGTTGATAATATAGAATAATTTTTTTTTCATTTGAATTTATAACGGTTTTGAGAAGAGCCGCGCGTGATCACATCTTCTAGCCTTCTTTATACTAGTACAAGGTGGAGTATTGCACAAGTCGCATATATCAAATCGCCCTTCAAGCGAAGCCGAAATATGCAGTAATATTGCTATTGCTATTGATAAGGAAGGAAGGCTACGCTGACAATCTTAAGTATAACCCTCTCTAACCGTAAACCGATAGTATTCGAGCTGTAAACAAAGTGTGCACTAAAGGGGCTGCTGCCCACTATGTTGTCTTCGGAATGGACGGTATCAGATCTGCAAATAGATTTTCGAATGTTGTACTGAGGTTTCAATACATTGATGTAGTATTGTTTTTTGCTACGTAATTCAGAAGTTTTAGAGTATTCTAAAATGGATAGGGAGAAATTGTGTAATCCTTGTTTACGCATCGCTTTTTGAATTAAAGAATTTCGTTTCTTTTATAATCAAGATTTCGAAGAATAGTTTAAAAATCTATTAAGAAGATTAGATGACTCACCTATAAATCTTTTTTTAGTTTTATTATTGGTAAACATAAAAATTCCTGGTTTATTCAGAATAAGACGTAGGTAATGATTTGAAGGAGCTCCATCCTTATTTCGTTCAGGTTTTAGTTAAAGTTTAACCTTCTTTATTCAATCTTCGAAGTTTTTGAAAGTAGCCACAAATCCTTTCTTGCATACTTTCGCTAATTCCGCTTTATCTTCAATTAAATTTCTACTTTCACCTCCTTCTAGGCTACTAGCTACATATCGACCCTTTCCTTCTCTTCTTTCTTCATAATCTTCCATAATTCCTTCTTCTATAGATGTGGGAACACCATCGCATTTTCGGATTGGCTACTTGCTAATTACGACATCTAGTCCGTTGTCAGGTAGCTAACCTTTGCCGTCTCTAACCACTTCTCTACCGATAGAGAGCACGGCTGACTAAGAGTAATTTAAATTAAATACACGTATTCTCACTTATTTTTTTATGGACAAAATTTAGAGAACTCTCTAAATTTCGGTATACCATCCATAGTGTCGATTAGAAGTATTATAAAATGTTGCGGTGTACATAGTTAGTATACTAATTGAAAAAAAAAATAGTGTAAAATTGCATATTCGTTTTAATTTAGTGTAATATATTTAAAAATTATTATTGGACGGTTTTTTTTTTATATTACACCTCTTATTTATTTATACCACTAACTTATTGATAATGATCTTGAGCTTGCTGGCGGCTTCTAACGAAGTCGCCAGCAAACGAAGAATAGGTTATGCGGCCTTCCAGCGAACCCGAAAAAAGGGGGGGGGCTAGGTTATAACATTGGAGGGGGGGGGCTTGTAATCTACCCCCCCGAACAGCCTCTCTGGTGTAGTCTTAGGGCAGAGAGTATATTGAGAGCCATGCTCTCCTCTATTACTGATCAGTTAAAAAAAAAGACAAAACAACTATATATAGATAAAATTATTTGAAGTTTCTCAAAATAGTTATATGAAGGAACATTAACGAGCTCCTAAACAGCTCAAAGGGAGGAAATCTTAGAGAGCTCTTTGACAGCTCATGAAGTTAACCTAGAAAGCTGCGTTTTCAATATTACCCCAAACCTGCTCTGTAGTACCAGTAGTTCTAATTTTATTAGATTATATAATCTATGTATAAATTCATAAATCATAGTAAAATAATGATAAGCATATAGAACTGTAATTTGCACAAAGCTAGGAATATAAGTATTGGACGATATCATACACCAATTAAGGTAAATAGAATATATTTAATTATTCTATAATGGTCATTTCAAGTTAGAGGTAATTCGTGTTGATGTATGATTAATGAATATGTATCAAATATAAAATCCAGCATAGGTATTATTACTCTAACCATGAATAATAGCGTTATAAATTCTATTTTATAATAAGTCAACATATACATAATAAGTAATAAATATGCTAATAGAGAGATGAAATTTAAAAACAACCCTACAAAATAAATAAATCTTTGATTACTTAATATATTAATAAGAGAAAATATTAATACTAATAAACGTATTATTACTCATACTAGTACTAATGCCATTATAAAATTTAAAGCATAACACGCAAAGATATCTGATACATTAAGACTAGATAAGTCTGTATTACAACTACCATTTAAACCATGCATTACAGCATCGCTACAAGAAGTTCCGCCTGTAGATTCTACCTCTCCCACAGATGGGAGATCTTTAATATCAGATAAAATACTTTTAAGACGAACATCTACTTTATCAATAATATCAGATAACTGAGATTCAACATCGCCTTTTGAAGGAACTTTTACATCACCCTCAATTAACGTATTTGATCTTATTGGTGTCTGATTAGATTTTATTGGCATAGATTCTGGATCTACAACATTGCTATCTACGTGAGGGTTTACTTCAACTTTAACTTTTTTTAAATTTCCCTCCAGTTTAGGAGAATCTAAATTAGGATTACAAGATTTACCCGTAAATTTACTGTGGATAACTGGGCTATATAAATCAATACTTGCTCTATTAGACGTAAACCGAATTCCACCTCTAATGAGCAAATAATTAAACCGCAATGAATTTGGACCTGTCTAATATTCCTACTACTTAGAATATTAAATTTGGACTCTATCTTAGTATTTTTTTTATTTTTATGATACAAGTTGCAAAATACTTACCACGTGTAGTCTCTGAGGATCCTACTAATAAAAGATTAGTTTACTTTGGTTTCCTGCTGATTGTCCATTGTTATATCTTTGTAGATTTTTACCTATAAATAAATTATTGGTACTCAAAGCTTTAGAAATTTCCAGCATATAGTGGAGTTTAAAATTGGCACTGATCATAAATTCATCAAAAATAATTTAAAAATAGAGTAACTTCATTACAGTAAATTACACGATAATATAAAAGATAAACATAAAGATACTGTGACATCAATAGGATCTTTGCCCCTACTTAGCCCGTCATAGGTAATGAACACAAAAATGAACTAATTTTACCTTATATCTAATAATTCTTCCAACTTACATCTCATTGAAATTTGTATCATTACAAATCAAGCATATTCTCATGAAATATACGGCATACTATATATTTTCTATTTATAATTTATGTATTAATTGTAAATAATATTCTATTCTAAATTATTTTTATATTTTTCGGCTTAACAATCATTAATTATCTGTATTAACCTTCCTAAATCAGTCTATTATAAGTTGGGTTGGTTAGCCCGTTATAATAAGCTTTTAGTACACGACATACTTCTTTAGCGACAAATTAAATATTTAATTAATAATTTCTATTTCATTACATTAACCTACATCCTAATCTTAAATCTCTTCTGAATAGATTTTAAGTTAACCTATTTATTTAATAAACAATTATATTTTAAGACTACTGTTAAAATACATCACTTAGAATTAATTAAAAATTCTTAAAATATAATTGTTTAACATAATATTGTATTAATACAATAATCGGTAATTTAAATTAATTTAAATTACACTTCTTATTTACTTATACCAATTGCAACTTAAATTTAATTTCTCATATAAATTTCTAGAGTAACCTTGTTGATATTACCCCCCTCTTGCGAAACCACCAGCACATATAAATAAACCACCTGCACATATAAATAAACCAGTAGATAAAACAATAACACGAGTTCAAACCTAACCTACTACGTAATATTTATTTCTTGGATTATGTTTACTAACTAACAATTTGTTTGTATTAAGGTACCTAGCAATTCTCTTTCTATCTTCATTTAAATATTTCCCACAATCTACTAAAGAAGAAAAAACTAATTCATTACCTTCAGGATCAATTAGTTTAACATGCAGTCTTACTCCTACTTTTTTACCAGTAGAAATAGTATAACGGTATCCTTCTTCCTCATTGTAAGCATAGATAGGTGAAAGAGATAAAACATGGTTTATTCTTTCTTTACTGATATCTAAAGACAAATTATTATTTTTACCAGTTGTTAGTCTATTATTGTTCATTCGACTAATAAGGTCTGAAGCTAATAATAAACCTTCTTTATGAAATTGTAAACCTAAGAAACTTATTTTTACAATGACGGATCAATCCAAATAATCTAGCATCTTTTTACTACGAAAAAAAGAATATTGAAACAAAGGTATAAAAACATTATGTAAAAAAACTACATTACCAATAGTTATAACATATGCCGATTGTTCTGTATGTTTTTCAGCCTCCATAAGAGACCTAGATACCTTAAGATTAATTCCCCCTTTGGATATTGAAAGATCCTCCAGGTAAACTTGTATCGCATCCATTAATTTTTCTTCTGCTACCGTTTGAGAAACCCTTAAATCAGTTTTTAATCCCCATTTACTAACATTCGCATAAAAACCTCCATCACCCTCAATAAACCCAATTAATCAATCTAAAGTTATTCTAATTGTATGTGTAGATGGGTATATAAAATCAGTTCTTCGGTTATTTAATTGAAGTAATAAAGTTTTAATTTTATTTAAACCTTTATCTGTACGATACAATCTGTCTTTGTTCATATAATACACCTGCTTAAATATAAGGTAATCCATATATTTAGTGGAGTTAAGAGGAAATGTATCTAAAACATAAAAAATGATATTCTCTAAGTCCTCTCCTTTCGTTATAGAATAAACAACGCTATTTCTTTCTCTGTATATAGTTCCTACATTTAACTCTTTTTTTATACTTTCCAAAACAGCTAAGTCATCCTTATGTAAAGAAATTCTAAAAGAAAGCTTAGCACGACCATTGCTATATAAATAAACCCCAAAAAGACCCTCGGCATCTACGAAACCTACAAATCATTCCATAAATTTAGTTGATAATCTATACAATTCAGTTGACGAGTAAGATCTGGTTAATAAGGAATTAAGACAGCTCTCACTAGAAATACATAAACTACCTGAATTTACAAGTAGAAGGGTAGAGGGGCCCTTTATAAGACCTAAAGTCCTAGTAAGGGCCCCTAAAGATTTTTTTTTTGCCAAAACCAAACCACAAATTAAAAAGGATGAAGCCTCCATGCTTGATGCATCCACAGAGTATATTAATGTAGAAACACTATAATGTAAACCATCTAATATAAAACTAGGATATATACCAAAAAGAATTGTGAAAAAAGCTAAAATAGATAAGATAGTAAATTCTCTTTTAGTTAAATCTGAAACATTTTCTTCAAAGAATTTACTAAATGAACCACCAAAAGCTATTCTATTAAACATATATATACTGTAAGCAGCTGAAAGCACAATAGAAGAAGCAGCTAATGCCCCTAATAGTGGTAGTCTTTCAAATGCTCCGTATAATGACATAAATTCACCTACGAAGTTTAATGTTAGTGGTGTTCCACAATTGGCTAAAACAAATATGAAGAAAAAAATAGAAAATAAAGGCATAAGTTGTGTCATACCACGGTAGAATGCTATATTTCTTGTTCCACTACGGTCGTAAAGAATACCACCTACGCAAATAAATAAAGCTGAACTTACAAATCCGTGACCTAAACCTAAAAGTATACTTCCCTCTATTCCTTGGATTACATTACTAAATTCTCCTATTAAATATACTGCAGCATGAGACACAGAACTATAAGCAATTAATTCTTTAATGTCTGTAGTTCTTAGTGTACTAAAACTAGCGTATATAATAGTAATCACCCCTATTAAATATACTATGTAAGTATAGTTTAATGAAGCTTTAGGTAAAATAGGTAATATTAATCTAAATATACCATATAGACTCAATTTTAAAACAATAGCAGCAAGAACTATACTTCCTCCTAAAGGAGATTCAACATGAGCTCTTAGTAATCAATTATTTAAAAAAATTGTAGGAGTTTTTACCGCAATTGCAATAAATACCCCGCAAAATATAAATAATTGTGTAGTATAATCAAAATTAGTTTTAAATAAAGCATCAAAATCTGTAGTTCCCATTATAGAAGACATAGTTAATATTGATAGTAATAAAAATAAAGAACTTCCTAATGTGTATAAAAATATATAAAAACTAGCTCTTACTTTATTACCAGATCCAAATAAACCTATTAATAAAAATAAAGGAGGTAGTATACTTTCGAAAAAAATATAGAATAATAATATATCTAAAACTAAAAATACAGCTAATAATAATGTTTCTAATAATAACATAATTATTAAATAAGATGTTATATTTTCAGTTATAGAATTTCAATTAGATAATAATGCTATAGGCATTATTATTGTAGTTAACAATACAAAGTAAATAGAAAGTCCATCTATTCCTAAATAAATATCAAAAAAACTCATATCGTGATATTCTTGTACAAATTGAAATTGGTTACTACTAAAATCAAATGATATATAAATAATTAAAGATATAATTAAATTAAAAATAGAAGTTGCAAGAGCAACTAGTTTGGAGATTCTAAAATCTCATTTACTTCGTGAATGAGCGAAATCTGATCAAGCCAGGAACTTATCCCCAAGAGGATCATCTTTAGTTAAGGCAGCAAATATTGATGATCTTTCATAAGATCTTATGCAACAAATTAAAAGTATACCTAAAAGAGGTATGAATAATAAACTGGATAATAACATTTTTTTTTGTTAAAAGTCAATATATTTCCTAAATTACTAACTAAGTAAAAATATTTACATCATCAAATGGAAAATTCCATGATAAAAAGTAGATTCTATTAATCTAAAATAAGTTTATACTAACTGGAAATATATCGAAACTAAATAAAATACAAGGTACAAATATAATTATAGCAAATAGAATAGGCAATAAAACTGTTCAACAGAACGCCATTAATTGATCAAAACGTATTCTAGGAAATGATGCTCTAGCTCAGATAAAAACAAAAATCATAATAGAACTTTTCAGTCCTAAAGTTAAACCATATAATAACCCTTCTAAGTTAGGATTATTTAATATATATTCTATATAATATTGCGCTGGCCCTCTATTTTCTATAAAATAAAAACCAGGATTATTAGAAATTTCATAAACATAGCCGCTACTATAACCATAAAAATTTAATCAACTATCAAAAAATAATTCAAAATAAATATAATCTATAAAACTTATTAGATAAGAAATAGAGTATATTGGTAAGTAACCACCTAAAAATAATAAACTAGTTAATATACACATTAATACTATACTTCCGTATTCTGCTAAAAAAAAGAATACAAAAACAACTGCAGCGTGTTCTGTCATAAATCCACTAACTAACTCTGATTCAGCCTCAGCTAAATCGAAAGGAGCACGATTAGTTTCCGCAATAGATCCTATAAAAAAGATAATAAAAATAGGCAATAAAGGTAATATAAATCAAACAGCTCTTTGACTTTCTGTTACAACAGTTAGATTTAAGCTACCTGTTAACAAAATAACAATTAATATAGCAGAACTCAATACTAACTCATAACTAATTAACTGAGCTGTTGATCTTAAAGAACCTAAGAATGCATATTTACTATTTGCACTTCACCCAGCTAATAGTATTCCATATGTAGCTAAAGATGAAACTGCTAACATATAGAATATACCTAAATTCATGTCATTAATTGATAAACCTGGACCATACATGATAAAATTAGTAAAAATATAAATTTACTTACTTCTCCCCCTATTCATTCCCCTTTGAATTTCTTTTATTTTTATGGCACTTTCTTCTAACTTATATTCTCCTTTCTTTACTATTTCCGAAACTAAGCATCAATCCTTGAAATCTAAAGATTTAACACCTAATATTCGATTATTAATAAAGAAAGGTATAATTATATCATTAATATCGGAAAATTTCGTAATTTTTAAATCCATTACAAATTCTTTTTTTCTTAAATAACAATATCCACAACTAAAATATTCTTTAATTGCAGTTAATAATACCTCATCTCTTTGATGTTGAGTAATTTTGAATAATAGAGATTTGAAGATACCTTTGTCTAAGGAAACCGAGAAATTACCTTCTGCGGAAGTAAATCCTGCTATTCATTGTGAATGTGGAATTACACTCGTTTCTCTTATAGGACGGGAAACTGGAATAGTTTCAGGGAACATTAACTGTAATTCTTTGGATAAACCGTAATTTAAGGTAGCTCTTATGTTTATAATCTTTTGTAAACCTTCTAAAGTAAGATGTTCTTTCAATTGCATAATAGATAGAATTTGTTTAAATAATAAATAATCTCCTCTCTTTTGAGAAATTAAAGGATATTCATCAAAAAATTTCACTAATTCTACTAGCTCATTAAATTTTCTGACTCTAAAAACACCAAAAGATTGGTTACTACTTACGGTACCTATTCCTCCTAAACTATGTTGAATTCCAAATAAAACAAGTAAATCTCTAACATGTAGTTTAATTTGAAAACATAATTGAACTTCTCAACCAAATTTATAAGAGGAACTTTTTAATACACTGCAAGTAAAACAACCTTCACCATCGCTAAACCCTGTGATAAATCAAGGATCAATTTTTAAATCGTCAATATTATGTTTATTATTACTTAATGAAGCATAATAACGACGACTATTAACATTTAAAGAATTAAAACCATTTAACGGTGAATCGTAGTAATTTTTATTATACATATTTTTAACCATAGCTTATTTCTAAGCTAATTAGAATACATCTTAAATATATTACCCGACCAAACAAGTCTTGTAAATATCTATAGCCGTTTACTCGTTGCTCTTTTACAGTTGCATAATAATATATTACAACTGATTTAGATCCGCGATTGCCCATTACTCTTTAGAGTATCTTATTTATTATTACCATACAAGAGTAATTAATTCTTCCACTCTGATACTTTCGTATAAAGTTTGGTAAAATAAGCTTTAGGGGTTCCCCGGAATTTGACTATATTACCCTATAATCCTAAGGTATAACTGCATAACCTAAAAGTGCGAAAATTAATGTAATTACGGGTCCTAAAAAGAACAATATCATATTAGCTTGTGTAGGTGCAACATATTCTTTTAAAAGAAGTTTTAAGGCATCAGCAAATGCTTGAAGTAGTCCATAGTAACCTACAACGTTAGGACCTAATCTTCTTTGCATACTGGCCATAGTTTTTCTTTCTGCCACTGTCACATAAGCTACTGCAAGTAAAGCAGGCACCAGCACTAAAACAACCTCGATAAGCGATACTATTGTTGGAATCATAAACATTTTATATTTAATCAAAATATTATTTTATAAGCACATGATAGTATATACTCATTTGTATACCTTCAGAGAGATAAAATAATCAGTCAACCATAACTTTAAGGCGTAAACGCTCTTTTCATATTATGGATTATTTTTTTTTTTATTTTAGCCCTTCTAACAAAACCACTACAACCCACCTATTACAGATTCGAACTGTAATTTATATATTAAATTAATACACAGCCTTACCATTAAGCTAATAGATGTCACAGTATAGATGCATTTTTGACTTTCTATACTACAATACTTAACTTAGGAAACCTAATTAAATAAGTTTTACAAATAAACCAGTTAAGTCCAGTTAGCTTATCATTACTAACTGTTTTATCCAAAAGATAAAATAATATTAATAAATTAAACTTAAATTTAGATAAAAAATAGAAAAAAAGTTCAAATATTACTTTTTTATATACACCCAAATCCGGATATAAATCTGGCGATTTTATCTTTGTTCCAAACCAAGTAGCCTTTATTAATCCTATCTATCATTGGCTGCAAGAATAGCTATTAAGGCTATTCTAGATTTTGCAATCATACGGTTATCTATATGTCTAATAACTCCGATATTTCCATGGATCTCATAGCCCAAAGCTTGAAGACTTCCGTTGTTATATGCAACCCTAGCTATTCTACACAATCTATACTTCTCACGTAGCGTCAAGCTTGCAACCCCTCAAGTAATACTATAAATATTCCTATTACTTATATTATACCTCTCATCACTAGTATTTGTTCTACCTTGAAACCTAGGATCGAAAATATCTATAGGATTCTGAGTATTAAGAACCTGTTGTATCCATTGATAGTACAACTTAAGATACAGTAGGTCAGTTTCTCGACCTTCAGGTAAATGGTCAGATCTAAAATTGGTTAAATTCATAGAAGTATGACGACCGGTAAAAAGATATAATTTTCATTTTTGTATTAATTTCAATACAAAATATGCGCATAATACTCCGATAATAGCTATAATAGCTATTATCAAAATTACAGATAACCCTAATGGACAAAGACAAGGGTTACTATAAATACTGATTCCTTCGGAATAAGAAGAATCAGTTGGATTAAATTCTATCAATATTGAATTAAACATAGTATTACTACTATGATTGGACTATATCTTTATCCAGTTAAACCGACTCCCCATCTGGTTATCTAGATATATCACCCTCTAGTCTCTGAAGGTTCTTTATAAGAAAAACCAAGTTTTCCCTTAAAGCTTCCCTGCGAATTATCTATAAAACAGTACTATATAACTAATTTTACAGGCTTTCTCGCAATTTGGCGATATAATAATAATAACAATTACTTGTTAAAACGGCATAGGACATATTTACTACTACAGGTTCCTACTTTAGGGTAGGTACAATTTAGGGGTAATACTTTTTTTTTATGATACAAGCAGCAATTACCCCCCCTTTTCTCATTTCAGACTCGAACTAAAATCAGGATATTAGAAGTATCCGGCTCTACCATTGAGCTAATGAGAATTCTAGGGTGCGAAGCATAGCTTCGCAAGCCCTTTAGGACTAAAACCTTTATAGCTCCTTATTAAGCTTAGCTTTCGCCAGTTATTAATAAAATTTACAATCAGTCTATGCGAGTTACTATTCTGTTCTTGTCTTAATGTTGAGACTTCTCCTTTCCGAAAATCCGTTACTTCCCTAATCCCCTCTGGGGATTAGAAATTAGAAGTAAAGAAGTTGTCCTTACGGCAACGAAGCCGCGCTGGTAACTGCTCGTGCTATTTTAGGTTTAGCTATCTTTATGAGTCTTATTTTATAGACCTAATCTATATTTATCTCTTTTCGTATCTCCCTACGAAGTCCCGAAAGGGGTATCGGGGTTACGCTTACTAATTACCCCCCCCCCTATTTACACCTTTAAATAATCGCTAATAAAGCTATATCTATTATTAGAAGAAATATATACTTTATTTCTGTATAAGATAATACAAATTGCATCCCTCTTTTCTCATTTCAGACTCGAACTAAAATCAGGATATTAGGAATAACCGGCTCTACCATTGAGCTAACGAGAACTTAGGGCGGAGGGGGGGGGGGGATCAGGAGTACTTCTAGCTGACGAAGTATGCCAGTCAGTATGGCAATCGGTAGCCGAAATTATTTCTGGCCCCCTTGTTATAAGGTTACAACAAGGAAACTAAAATCTATTTTACTTTTATATTGAATTTTTCTATTTTATCTTGGCGCGATTCGAACGCACATTGTAGAACACCAAAAATTCTAGACTTACCCATTAGTCCACAAGATATTTAGGGTAAATACTCCTGTTGACGAAGTATGCTTAGTTTATCCTGGCCTACTCGACGAAGGCTACTTCGTCGAGCAGGCCGCCACGTACATAATTAAATAAAGACGTTATAATTATAACCATATCCCGAACAAAGTTCGGGATACAAATAACAAAGTTCGTTCGAATACAAATAACAAACTAAATAAGAGAACAGGTGGCTCCTCCAGAAACCTACACGATCTTACGGTTAGATAATTAAAAGTTAGCCCATAATAAGGAATAACGGTAAAAAGAAAGGGTCTCCATCTAATTCATAACCTTAAGAATAATAAAAATAAACTTTCTATCCTAAAAACTAAATTAATATAACCTAGGAGAAACCCCCCCCCTCTGAAAGAAGCATACTCCGAAGGTACCGAACTTACCTGCTTATTAACCCCCCCCTTTTTAGTATAAAAAAAAAAGAGGCGGGGAGAAAGTTTTCCTTCTGATCCGCTAGGTGAAGTGGCCATACTTCTGATGCAAAGGGTCAGGCTGCGTCCGAAAACGCCAGCCCTCACTAACCTGCCTTACTTTGTCAGGAGGAGTACTTCTACGAAGTCAAGCAGGCCAGCACTACAAAGTCAGCCGGGATCCGGAACCCAACTTAACTACTTCATAGCTAGGACTCGCAAGACACACAAAAAATAAAATATATAGGGAGAACAGGACTTGAACCTGCAAGATCTCGCGATCAGATAAGCCTAAATTACCTAAGTTTACCAATTTCTTCATCTCCCTTATAAGAAGGGGTTTACAACCCCCTTTAATCCTGGCCTACCTGGCTAACCTGTCTTAGTATTGCCTTCGTTCCTTCGTAGGCAAAGCCGGCGAAGTCAGCCCACTTCTCCTACTCACCGACTTCTCCTACGCCGGCGAAGCCGGCGTAGGAGAAGTCAGTATGACAGACAGAGAAGTAGCTAGAGGATAAATTGCTCGAGATAAGACTTGAACTTACAACCAAAGCAGCTTCAATGCTCTGCTCTACCAATTGAGCTTCTCGAGCTAAATACACCCTAATATTATTCTAGTGTTACGTTTCCACTAAGAACAACTGTCTCATCCATCCGTGGATGGATGAGACCCTTGATGCTCCGCCTATCGCATCAAGATCTATGTATCCTCCGTGTGTAACCTTCCTCCACTACCACACTATGCCTTCAGGTTGCGATCCTAAAGACTACCCCTAATTAAATATTACTTATATAGTGTCTATAAATGAATAAGAATTTTACCAAAAATCCCACTTACTAACAAATAAAGGATGGAGACACCAGGAATCGAACCTGGGATACTAATATGCAAAATTAGAGTTTTACCAAACTAGACTATATCCCCTAATCACACCCGTCCTATAAATTTAGCCTGACGAATTATGAGTAGCTAAAAAGCTAGCTGGCGCCAGCTAGTATGCTATATTTTATAAGTGGTTTCTCCGTAAAATAAAGCCCTCGGAGAAACTTCTTAAAAAGTTTCGCCTTAAATAAAGAAGAAGGTATACCTCTAGCTCCAAGATAAGAGTCCTACTTGTTTATTTCTTATAAATTAAGAACCAGCTGTTAATCATAAAAAAAATAGGCGGGCGTACCCCGCAAAAAACTAGCCTTCTTAGCGAAACCAGCTTAAAAATTAAATTATTATAATAATAATTATATCTGAGAGGTGACTTGAACACCTACGATATTAAATCAGAGCATTTTAAGTGCCCACTGTCTACCAATTCCAGCACTCAGATTAAAAATTGAGGGATGCCCTAAAAATTATTAAACCTAATATGTTTAATAATAAAGTTATTTATTTAAATATAGTATGCAAATAACTTTTTATTACTTTCTTATATATTTATACTTATATGAAGGCGCAAGCTCATATTGTCAACTAACAAAATATTAAGAGCGAGCTTGCTATATTTTTTTCAAAAATAAAGCAAACTAGGTATTGTATAAGGAACTTACAACAAAGTCCCCCTCTTATGCGGGTAAAGGATTCGCACCTTTAATTTTTGGGCATGAGCCAAATATGTTAACTGTTACATCAACCCGCACTATAAGGCTAAAGTGAGTTGAACACTTATAAAAACTGTTATGAGCAGTACACTTTACCAATTAAGTTATAGCCTCTTTAGGGGAGATAATTGAGTTTGCCCTACCAGACGCACCTAATCATAGAGATAACAAAGTCGACCCGCATAACTCGAAAAATGCGAAATGTCACTCAAAGTACCGTAGGAACTATCTCCCTTGTAGACTAGGCGGGATTCGAACCCGCGATCCCAGCATTGAAAGAGCTGTGTCATACCACTTGACTACTAATCCAGTCCTTCGGCTGAAAAACCTTTCGGTCGGAATTGAACCAACTAACACCCTGTATCCCAAAACTTCGTCACCGAAAGCAAGAAAAAAAAGATATTTTTTTTCGTACTAGCACTTATCCTAATACCTAAAAAGTATAAAGCCGGGATATAGCGGTTTAGTTGCCAAAAAGTCGTCCAACCCTCTATAGTTGATAATAGTTAGAACCATCTAACCTCATTTCTCCGTGCTTGCCAGTCTGACTGGCATACTTCGTCAGCTAGAAGTACTCCTAATACCGAACTTCTATATCCCGAACTTCGTTCGGGATCAGGCTAATAAAAAAATATACATTTTTTTATATAGCTCGTATAGGGGGGGGGATATAGCCAGGGCGGATAAGAAGTTGCCGTAGCCCAGTGGGGGTATTGCACCCCCTTCTATTGATTACAAAACAATTGCATTACTATTTATGCTAACCAGGCGTATGAAAATGTAATATATATAAACTAAACAAGTATTTTATAAAATTAGTACTTCATTCCTCAAAATCTCTTGATTCTTACAAAAAAAGCCTATATAGTATTCGTAATGTTATATTACGTATATTTAAGAAATATCTTAAGGTAAGCTTCGTGCCTATATGCTTTCAGCACTTATCTTGGACTAACTTAGCTTTCCTGCCGTGCCTATACTATTTATCTACCTAAGTGAAAGTAACATCCCTGTATAAAGAGGTTTTAAACCTATACATAAATTAATATTGGGCGTATAAACAACAGGTAAACCAGAGGTTAATAAAGTGTACCCTGGTATTACCCAGAATAACTTAATTCCCCACGTTCCTTTCGTACTAGGTTATTCCTTATTTTATTCTAATTCCCTCTAGAAGATAGAAACCATACTGTCTCACGACGTATTTAACCCAGCTCATGTAACTTTTTAATCGACGAACAGTCGTACCCTACATAGTTCCTGCCAAAGGCAATCATAACTTTATATGATGATGTAACCGAAAGTACTAATTTATGAAACATCATCAAAAGCTATGATCTAAAAGATTTATCTTATCAATATTAAATAATAAATTTTCAAAATTTTAAACAGCCATTTTCGTAAATATAAAAGATAAAGAATTAAGTTGAATTATATTCTAAAACTATTCATCCCAGACTTAATCAAGTTAATCTCCTCTAAACCTTCAAGTGTCAAATGTTTATTCTCCTTCATAAGTTCCGCAACTTTCACGAAATCTACGAAGTCTTTAGCTTTAACACCTTGTATAGGGTATTTTTGATAAAACGGAATGATTTTTTCCAGAATATTTGATAAGCTAACCACTCGGTAAACATAAGTTTCTCTATTTAGATACACGCTACCGCAATTAAAGAAGTTAGCTATATCTTTCATTAATTGTTCATCTCTCATGTGTTGAGTCAGATTAAATTCTAATTGCACTTTTATACCTAAAGTTCTTCCTGAAGAGTTAGAAGTTCTAACCATAAAACTACCTTCGGCAGAAGTAAATCCTGCTAACCAAAAATCTGATATTTTACCGGGTAATAGAATAGGTTCCTTTTCAACTAAACATAAATCAGAAAAAGCTGCTCTCAGTTCTTTTGATAAAAACCCAGTATTCAAGATTCCTTTTAACGCTACAATTTTTTGTAGCCCATCTTGTGTAAGATGTACTTTATTTTCCATTAGTTCTAGAACAGCCTTAAAAATTTGATAGTCAGCTCTCTTCTTAGTAAGAAGAGGATATTTATCAAAAAAATCTGTCAATATTCTACGATCTTTAATAGAATTAACCGAAAATTGTACACCGTTAACACCTTGGCTAGATATTCCACCTACACCTAAGGAACTATGAATACTTTCAAGTAAACTTAAATCTTTTTTATGTAAACCTATACTAAATTTAGGTTTAACTTGTCAACCTAATTTATAAGATTTATCTTTAACTAATGTTACAGAAAAAGTACCCTCTCCATCAGCAAACCCTACAATAAATGACGGAGAAAGCAAGCTAACTTTATTCTTCATTGTGGAAGTAGAAAAGGCCCTTAAACCTGAAAATTTATTTATTGACTTAGAATGGATTCTTATTTGATAATTTCTTTCGAAACCCTTTAGAATACACCTTAACCCTAAACAACTATTATTGAAGTTTAGGAGTTTACCATCTACTCGTTGCTCTTTTACAACAGGGAATGCTAATTTCATTTTTTTATTGGCTGTCTCTGAATTTAAACCAGCACCCACTGTTGACTTAGATCCGCGATTGCCCATTTTTCTTTCGAGCATCTCCTGGCTTGTTACTATACCTGAGTAATTACTTCAGCCACTTATATATTTTCATATATAGCTTAGTACCAGAAGCTTTAGGGCTTCCCCGGAGTTTGGTAATTTAAGAGACACTACATGTGGATTCCTACACCACAAAGCATCCATGAGGATAAGTTAAGCCGACATCGAGGTGCCAAACCGCGCACTCATTTTGTACACTCTTGCGCAAATTAGCCTGTTCAAATTGTTATCATTAGATTAGGTGGCTTCTAAAGAAGCCACCTAATATTTCCATTTTTTACAAAATGGTTCAGACTATGTATTCACTTTTTTATTATATATAACACGCCCACATTTAAACTACCTACCAACCTACTGTGTAATATCTGCTATTGACTAAAAAAAAATAAGAATAAGTATGCTAGCTCTGCTGACTGGCCATATCCCGAACTTCGTTCGGGATCAGAAGTACTTGGTCGTCAGTATGCCTAAAAATTCTACTTTACTGCTAAAGTAGAATAAGATTTTCCGCTCCTAATATAACCTAGTTTGATACAGGTAAAAGTACACTTCTTCCTGTATTCATACCTCCTTTTAATTTACGTATCTCCTCTAAACCATCAGTAGTTAGATGAACCTTATTATTCATTAATTCAACAACTTTACATCAATCAACAAAATCCTGTGATTTTATACCTAACACATTATATTTGTTAAAAAATGGAACAATCTTTTCATTTATATCTGAAAAGCTTGTGACATTAAAAGTTAATCAAGAATATTTAGATTTCTTAATCTGTCCACAGTTTAAATAAGATATTAAACTATTCATCAAGGCTTCATCTCGGTTATGTTGGGTAAGTGAAAATACTAATTGTACTTGTACACCTGAATTAGTCTTAGAGCTAGTACTGATATAAAAGCAACCTTCACCTGCTGTAAAGCCAGCTAATCAATATGGATCTAATATTTTTTGATCTATTATTAACGGTCTATCAACATAAACTAATCCGGGATATGCTCCCTTTAATTTATCTGGTAAACCTCAATTTATTGATGCTTTTATTGATACTAATTTTTTTAAACCTTCAGTGGTTAAATGTTCTTTTAACTTAATTACATCAATAGCCTTTTTGAATAAAATAAAATCACCCATTTTTTGAGTTAATAAAGGATATTTATTAAAATGCGGTATAATTATTTTAGTTAACTCAGGTAAAGAAGCAACTCTATAATATAAAGCGTTTTCACCTCGTTTTTTAATACTACCTGCACCTTCGAAATAAGATTGTATAGATTCAAGTAGAATTCTATCTTTTTCATGTAAAGAAATTTGAAAATTTACTTCCACTGAATAACCGGTGGTACATTTATTATTTTCTCTTATTCTTAAAATAAAACATCCTTCAGCATCTGCAAAACCTGAAATAAATCAAGGGTTTATAGTGGTAATCGAATTATCAATATTTGGTCTAGACGCTATTGTAGAATAACTCTTACCCGCCATTCATCCTTTCACAGCAAATGCCCCTATTCTACGTTTAGATGCAAAAATAGAATAACCAACGTTAGGATTGATATGACCTCTATTCTTTCTAACTGATAACCCTTTAAAAGAAGAATCGATATTTTTTAAACCACCTTTTCAACGTAACTTATAAACACTACGATCGGCTCTATAACGTTTCGTTAACCTTCCTTTTACTTCCATTCTAATTCCTGCCATGTTTTTATATTTAATAGAATTAAATACCATATCATACAACCCGGCTTCGCCACGCAAGCTCCCCGGCCGATCAATAGATCCCTTTAATATATCTTTAGAACCGGTTAAAGCTCGTTGTGGTAATAATTTATCATTAAAACTAATATATATTTTATTTAATAGTTTATCTAAATTAAGACGCGAGCTCTTAGTACTTAAAATATTTCTTATATTAAGAGTTTTATATTTATTTTCTACTAAATTAAGACTTACATTGTTATCCAATCTACCTGTTTCCTGGATTCTGTTCAAGTAAGGTAAGTTAGCTTTATTTAACATAATGTTCATTATTCTTACAACTTTAGCATTTCTTTTCTTAATTTTTAATGTAGATATTTCTGTAAATAAATCTGTATTAAAAACTATATTTTTTAAATTAACAATATTAAATTCTATTTCTTTATTATAAAGCTTTCTTATAATATTACTTAATCCATGTAATAATTTATCTTCAAATTTATACTTATTAAGATTTAATCTAAATTTATATTTTCTAATTAAAGAAAGTTCTTTCTTAAAAATCAATTTTATTCATTTATTTGCTTGTTCTTTTGCCTTGCTTTTACTTGTTTTTAAAGTAGAATAATAAGCATAAAAATCTTGAAGTAGATTTCTATTTTTTAATATCGCAAAAATCATATTAAATTTAAAAAAAATATTTTCTATCTTTAATAAACAGTTTTTTCGTTGAACAAATTTAATTATCTTTTTAGTTAATTTAGTTAAAATTTTGATTTTTTTTAATAAAGCAAACTTTTCTCTATTAAAAGCATATAAAGTTATAATAGCTTTAGAGTTAGTATGTTTAATTTCGGGTCTAGCTAAAAAAATTTTATTAAAAGATAAACGTCTTCTTTTAGGACGAATATAATCATATTTAAGAAATTGATGATTAAAAAACATATTAAAATAGCTTTTTATTATTTTATAAATATTTATATCATATACCGGAAAATTCTTGATTAAATTGCTATTATAATGGTAAACACTATTTCTTCATTCTTTAGATCATGCAGGAAAGTATTGCATCTTTCCTACATCACCCATTATTCTATTAAATGGTCTCAATTTAGAATTATTCTTTACATTTGTTTTTAAAATTGTAGTCCCTTCTCTTCAGCCTGATCCTGATCCCGAACGAAGTTCGGGATACGAAGGCGAATCTTTGAGTGATAGGGGACCAACGTAGCGAGCATTTTCTAATATATTTTGATTTTTTTTCATTGTTTTCATTATAGTAATATTTTAGGGCCTCCGGCCTCTTATTTCATTTTCTTTTGTTTTTGAACATATATAATAAAAAAGTGTTGGGTTTCAAGATAGGATTATTGTTAGCATTACTCACCTATTAGTCGTTGAACGTTTTTATCTTTAAATACGAGCTATATAAAAAAATGTCTATTTTTTTTATTAGCCGCCATACCCCCCAAAGGGGTCAGGTCGCTAAGATAAATTTCGCTTCAAATTTACTTATACTGTATCCTGACTTCGTCAGGATAGAAAGGATTAGGCGAAGCCTCCGTATACTGACTTCGTAGTCAGAAGTTACGGATCCGGCGAATCCTTTAATATAAGTAATCTTTGAAATTAACCCAATATTATTCTTAATCGTTTTCTTGCTAGTCTTTATCTCTTATCTATTATTCCTATTCCTCCTATGCATACTTCTACACTAGTGTATTCCGAACGAAGTTCGGGATCAGTAGGAGAAGTAGAGCAGCTGAGGATAGCTATTAAATAAGCCTGCCGACTTCGTACGAAGGCAGAAAAAATAAAAAATATGTTTTTTCCCCTCTGGTATTTTCGTATCCGAAGGATCTGAAAATCGCGCAAGCTCGATCCTTCGGATACGAAGAGTGAATGCTTCCTATAAAGTCGAGCTTGCTGAGTCCCGAACGAAGTTCGGGACTTAGCAAAATAGAAGTAGACGAGAACAAGAAAAAAAATTAAAGGACAAACATCCCTAGCGTAGCTTTTCCAATAATCCAAGACCTTTCCTTAATGTGTCTTGTGATCCTATGCCCCGCTTACGCGACTGTAAGATTTGTTGTGAATCAAACAGTAAAGCAAGATTAAGCCGTTAAACTTGATAATTAGTTTACATTATTATTAAAAACACTGTAAAGTAGAAACTAATAACTAGAAAAAGTGTTATATTGCATAACACTTTTTTGACTAAAGCTAATTTCTCCATAGCTAAAATCTTACCCTTTTAATAATATGTACGCCCTTATACGTCTCGTACTAGCAAAGGATTAAATATAACGAAGTTATATTTAACTACAAACAAAATTTATCTTTTTATTTAGATATACAAAAATTAATTGCAGCAAGCGATCGAAAAATTCTCGAACACATTGCGACAAACATCATAATCCTTAGACACTCCCATCTACTCTTTATGGGGTCTGTGCCCCGCATAAACTGTCTCCTAGCAAATGTTCTCCCTTTTCATAGAGTGGGATGTTTATAATACATAAAGTATTATTCCATAATAATATAATAAACAAATAAAGGTATTTCACTTCTATCTAATCAATTACCTTATTTACTAAAATTTGCTGTTATTATACTCAATAATTAGTAACAGTAAAGCTGCATAGGGTCTTCTCGTCCAACTAGAGGTAAACTGTATCTGCACAGTTATTCCAATTTCACAGAGTCAATCATAGAGACAGCTGTTGTATCGTTACACCATTCATGCAAAGACCGCATTTAACGGCCAAGGTATTCCGCTACCTTAGGACCCTCAGAATAAGGCCGCCATTAACCGGGGTTTCCTTCTACACCAAACCTATGACAATTTAGTTATTTCCGTTAACCAGCCGGCACCGGGCAGGTATCACACTCAATACTTAGATTTATCATCTTTTTGCAAAGTGCTGTGTTTTAATTAAACAGTCGTACAACATCCTTTTATGCTTCTTCCTTTTTACTTGTATTAACCAAGACTAATGAGCCTACCTTTTCCCGAAGTTTTGGTATCAATTTGCCGAGTTCCTTTATGATTGTTATCTCTTACGCCTTCGTATTCTCTACTAGCTTACTTGTGTGGCAGTCTTTAGGTACGGTCTGTCTATCCTTTATTTCATATCTTATATTTTAAGATATCACTTCTTCAAGCTTCCTCTATCAAAAGGCAGGTAGTAAACCCGCCTTTTGTAAAGGTAAAATTATTTGCAAATAACCTATAAGTATGCCAACACTTACCTGTTATAAACAAATACAGCTTCCCCCAAAAAATAAGTTTCAAGGTACAACTTAAGAATAGCTATACTAATTTTTCCAGTACATTTCCCACTTAAAAAGTAAGTAAATATATTAACTTATTTTATTTTACTTTACTTAGAAAATGTTGTTTAGTAATAAGAATTACTCATCGTTTTAACCTTCAGGTTATAAACTTAGAGGCCGCTTTACCTCAGCCATAAGCTTTAGGCGAGTTCCGAATACTCCTCGTACCGGATCTTTTTCGTTACTCATGTCACCATTATCACTTGAGTTTTTTTTATTTGAATTTAAAAAATATCAAATCTAATATAACCCAACGTTCTGCTACCCCTGCAAATAACAATAATAAAAATTATGTTTAAATGAGGACAAAGTTTCGGTATATTGTTTAGATCCGTTAAATTTTCGATGCTTTTAAAGATTTAACGAGCGCTCTATTACGAGGTCTTCAAATTATGGCTGCTTCTAAGCCCATCTCCTTGTCGACTCAAATAAAAACCTTCTTAATTTCACTTAACAATAATTTTGGAACCTTAACTTTTGTTCTGGGCTGTTTCCCTTTTGACATACAACCTTATCATTCTATGTCTGATCATTCAAGATCCATCTAAGCCATTCCGAGTCTACATACTCACCGATAAAATCTTCACGATCCCCCGATATGTACCATTGAATAATGTATTTTCAAAGAGTACGTAAATACTCTTGCTGAAAATTTACATCTGGTCTGAGATTAAGTTCTGTACCTGCTTTGATGTTACTTAAATTGCCTACTATTATAGGTTTCGCAGAAAACCAGCTATCCTAGTCAGAATTGTCTTTCACTATGCTTACCATAGTTCATCGGATATTTTTGCAACAATAACCCGTTCGAGCCTTTATAGCCCTGACTATAGTAAGATCACTAGGCTTCGGGTCTAACTTTAGACACTTATCATTTTCTGTTACATTATGATCGTTTTAACTACGCAATACTAATTAGCTCGCATCTAATGTTAACTTGGTGACCCATTATGCAAAAGGTACGCTCTTGTTTTCAAATACAACTCGAGCTGCTTATAAAACTACTATTTCAATAATTCCCTTACGGTACTAATTCTCTGATGCTCATGTGTTATATTTAGCCTTTGAGGAAGGTTCCCCAGAGTTAGTCTTAATAATAAAACTAATTGACATTTATTTTTCAAACAGTTTTTCTACCATTTTACTTATTAATAGGCTATTTTATTTTCGTTCACACTATTCATAAAATCTCTTTTGATTTCTTTTCCTGAAGCTACTTAGATATTTCAATTCGCTTCGTTTATCAAGTAATTTATCTTAGAGTTTATATGTTTCCATAAGATAACAAATTTCTCTTTAACACATGGCTTTATATTTCCATAATAGTCTCTTTTTATACTATTTTATAGCGAATATATCATTTACATTTCTTATTTATTTCTAATTCCTGCCTTTGGTAAGCAGAAAGCTTATTTATCCGTAGGCCAAAATAAAAATTAAACTATATTTAATTCGGATTATTATGAATCGAACATAACTATTTCCCAACCCAAATGAGACGCCTAACCGCCTGGCTCTAATCCGTATAAAATTTCTATTTTGTAGCCTGCCTGGCTGCCATACTGACTACCTGACTGCCTAGCTTCGCCTTCTGCGAAGCTAGGCTGCGCTAGAAGTACACGAGAAGTACTTCTTGCCTAGCTGCCTTCGTTTATGGCGAAGCCAAAAGCCAGAAGCTGCAGAAGAAATATGCTAGTCTAGAGTACTTCTGCGAAGCCATGGCAGGCTAAACAGAGAATATCCGATTCGAACGGATGTGATTAAATAAATCAAATAAGACTCAAGCTTACCACCTTAGACCACTCGGTCAATTCTCTTTAATTCCTCAGCGAATCGAACGCTGATATCATTCTTATCAAAATGCACTTTACCGTTAAGTCAAGGAATCTTTAATTTGTCGTGCCTAGCTTCTTCCTGGATCCCTAGAGGGGATTAGGCTTCGCCGCAGGAGTACTTCGTCGCCAGGAAAAGTCTCAGACAGAGAAATCAGGATCTGTTTGGATAAGAAATAGGTGACTCGAACACCCAACCTTCCGTGTGTAAAACGGTTGCTCTACCATTGAGCTAATTTCTTTTTGGTAGTTTTTTTATTTATAATAAAAAAACTACGCAAGCTAGAGGAGAGTTAACTCCTCTATCTCAAATTTTTATAATATAATACGACCTCAGAAAGAAAAATTTTTAAAGCTGGCCTTCGTATTTTCGAAGAAAATCGGCATACTTATTAGCTTCACAACAAAAGTACAGCACTAAAATAATAACAATTACGGTGACTTATCCTCGTTGGCTGCTGCCGAATGTTGCCAACCAGGCTACCTGACAACGAAGTACCCCCTGCTAACTACGAAGTCAGTTTGCTAGGCAAAAAGAGAAGTCAGTATAGATGGCCACTTGAAACTTTTGTTATGAGTTATTCCCTTATTAAACATTTAAACATATAAAAATCCAGATCCCGAACGAAGTTCGGGATACAACTGAAAACTAATTGTTATTTGACGGTACAAATGGTTTTAATGTTATAACAATAGAACCAACCATAGCTAATAATAAAATGAAACTAGCGATTAATAATCACATATTGTAATTTGTATACATTACACTTCCTATATTTGTAATATGACCAGTTTCGGCTAAATTTCCATCTCACATATTACTAGTAACAAAAGATAAATTATTATTATATAGATTTAAATTATTAAAATAATTTGAATTGTATTTGTTTAAAGATATATCGTATAAAACATTATTCATATAATAATTATTGCTTAATATTGCCACATCATAAGGTAGCAATTTAAATAAAGGATAATTTAATGCTATTGTTATTGTGATAGCTAAAGGTATAGTATTTCTAGTATTACTCTGTAACTCACTTATTCTAATATTAATCAGCATTAAAATAAATAAAAATAGTATAGAGATAGCTCCTATATATACAACTAAATAAGCTAAACCCATAAAGCCTAATCCTATTAAGATTAAATAAGAAGCAATGTTACCAAATAATCCAATTAAAAATAAAACTGACACAACGGGGTTTTTGCTTATAATAACAAACACACCACAGAATATTGCAAATAAAGAAATGATATTTAATATATTTGCTAGATAACCATTTGTAAACGTTTCATTAACTAAAAATAAATTATTCATAAAAAAAAAATTAGTATACCTCTTTGAGGAAATTTATATCAATTATATTTACCTAAATGTTCCTATACCACTAACTAAGCCAAGAGTGAATCTATTATCACAGCATCCTGACTGCCATAATTCTTTTACTCTATTACTACAAAGACCTATTAACTGCTTACTGAAATTATACTGGTTGAGACTTCGGCCTTCGGAGAGCTGAAATCTCAAATCTTCCTTATAATTCATGAAATCCTTTCTTATCAGTTTAGATTAACATAGTCAAGTGAGAGCTTTTTCTCCTGCGTACGTAGAATTTCGTAGTCGACCGAAGAAGCCTACCTAATAAGTAAACCTAAACTGAGCTAACAATACATTAGATAAAGGTTGAATTTCTGCGTCTCTTCCGACTTCGTACGAAGTCGGCATCAAATTCTTCCTGCTATACCTTCTTTTCCTAAACTACTCCTGACTGGTCTGACGACGAAGTACTCCTACATTGTCAGGCAAGTGCTGCGTACGTAGTCGCCAGCCGTACGAAATCGTTAGTGTGGCCAGAAGTACAGCCCAGGAAGCTGCTTTCTAACTATGTTGACATACTTCTGACAAAATATAACAGCCAGAAGTATGTAACAAAATACAACAGCCAGAAGTACGTAACAAAATAAAAACTACTCCTTGGTTTATATATAAAAAAGGAATATACGGCTAGTCGGAATCGAACCGACACACTCTGTTTGGAAGACAGACATCCTACCATTAAATGATAGCCGTTGTTTATTATTTCATTATACCTAATCCCTTACCACCTAATACCTTAGGTGGTAAGGGATTAGGTACTAAAGGATAACCCTAACGACTCCTACAGCTTAACTGGTAGTATTCTGGAGAGACCCCCCCCCTCATATCTTCGGCAAGACTGTAAAGGGTATAGAAAAATCGTAGTAATAAAGAGCCTTTGGTTAATGAAGTAATATCAGAATAATTAATTAGAAGTACAAAGCGCGATCCTCCGGATACTAAACAATGTATAAGTAAATTAAAAAAGAGATAAACAACTACCCAGAAAAGTATCTAATAAAAAAAAAATATATTTGTATACCTCCTGCCTACTAACTAGGAAGTCAGTATGGCTGGTACTTCGGCCTGACTTCTCCGAAGGTCACTTCTCCGCCCGAAGGCTGGCAGGAGTACTTCGTCGGCAACAGAAAAGGCAGGCACGAAGTTCGAGATCGGAAAAGAGGTGAATCGAACACCCAGGTGTTAATACACAATATGTAGCAAATATTTCGCCCTACCTATAGCAACTTTTCCTGTATATTTCTTATATAATACATGTTTAAGTTGTAGCAAATCCCTCTTAAAAAAGTAGGATTACATCGGGGGGGGGGATTAGAGCTAGAACCTACTAAAGATAGCTCCGTCCTTTATTATAAAACCAGGGGGTGCGTTCTCCTGATCCCGAACGAAGTTCGGGATATGGCAGGCGCCGAATAAGTGTAAAAAAAAAGAATCTATAATCTAGACTATCTAACCTAGACCACGAATTAGATCGGATTCGAACCGACACCTACTTCCGTGACAAGGAAGTCCTCGACCAATTAAGTTACTAATTCTAAGTATTATATTACGGCGAAGCCTGCACGCTAACAACATTAATTCCTTTCTTATTAATTTTATATTTAACTCACTAAGTGAAGTATATTTTTATACACATAAATTAAGCTAACAAAACATCAAATAAAAATAACACATAAAACGGAGCTTGGCTGCCTTCGTATTTTCGAAGAAAATCGCCAGCCTAAATCGAACACCCACTTTACTAGTATTAACGCACAATTCGAAGACAACAGTCCAACTATGCCTTCGGCAGGCAGACCAGGAAAAGTAAGTATGGCTGAAGTACAGCACTAAAATATAAAAGTTCGTGGTGGGTAAGGCGAATTCATATATTTAATCAGAATAGGTTTTATAATGCAGCGATATGAATAGGTTTTATCGGATTCGAACCGATATCTTAGTGATTAAAAGCCACATGTATTAACCATTATACTAAAAACCCTTAGCAAAATACCCCCCCCTTATTTAAGATATTAATTTATAATCCTGGCTGCCTTCGCACGACGGCTTCGCACTACAAAGTAAGGCAGTCAGGAGGGATACAATAAAATATATAGGACTCGCTGCTAACCTTACAGTGAGTACTGAGAAAAAGTAATAGTTAGCAGTTAGGCAGCTATCTTACATTTAATATATTATTATATTTTACTGCCTCTCGGCCCAGGCCTTACGGCCCTTGGGGCGCAAGCTCGATCCTTCGGATACGAAGGGTAACAAAAAATGGAAGGGGAGGATCAAGAGCACTCAGATTCGAACTGAGAACCGGAAGGTTGAAGCTTCTTATTTTACCATTAAACTATACTCTTTTTGGTGCATAGTAGTTATGTTTTACTATGCACCAAACTATATATGAAAGACCCTAAAGAAAAATTAAGACTAAGAAATAAAAAAGATTCTTTTTTATAGTGGCTGTGGCGGAGCCATAGCAAGCTCGGAGTAATCGCAAACCAAAGATAATATTAATCACCCCCATCTAAATCAGTTAAAGGTGTTGGTTCAGACCCATCATTCACAACATTACCAGAATCTTGTTTAATTCTTTCTTTTGCTCACCTGTTAGCTCTTCTTTCTTCGAAATCAGGAAATTCTGTTTTTTTCAGCTTCGTGATCCTTGAAAGCTTTTTTATCAGCGGCTAGCTCGCTGTTTTTTTGTAGTTCTAACTGTGCTTTATTCTGCTTAGCCAATTTATCACCTAGTTCACTTACATTTTTAATAGCCTCTGCACGTTTACTATCGCTATCACTATATAATATATAGTACTCTATTTCTAGAATTAAGAACCTCAGTAATAAATTGAAACATACAAAAAAAGTCATACAACATCCACAAAAATGTCAGTAGAGAATACCCCCCTCAAAACCTAGGTGATGATTGTCTGTTAGATGGTAGGCAAATATTCTTCACAAAGCTACTGACAGAAAAATTGTTCCTATTATAACGTGTACCAAAATTAATCAATAATTCACATTATTGTTTAGACTATGTATTCTTATTAGTGCTTATCCTGTTAATTTTTTAAAGGATAATTAATAAGTAGAGTTTATTGCCATTCTTTTACTTTAATTTTTCGCATAGTATTAGTATTAAACTAATCCAGATAAGCTTAAATTTATGTAACATAATATTTATTGGCTAGTCGTTGAACCTTTATATATGTCATAAACCAATATATACTCGGCAGCAAATTTTCTTTTAATAGTAACCGGAGGTTCGGGCTACGTACGAAGTATGAAGAACTCCTAAAAAGATTTTCTTGCTTTTAACTCTATTGTTAATCTATTATATATATATTATATTATAATATAACAAAAACATATCCTTTATATGTTTCTCCTGAACTTAAACATTCTTTAATTTTCTTTCTAGAAATTTGAAGATTTTTAGCGCATTCGGACATACTATCATATATATTTCTGTTATTTTCTTTATCAATTGCTGCAATTTAGTTGATTCACTTATTAATCTAGTTGTATTTCTATAATATCGAATTCCTTCTTTTACTTCATAAGGACTTTCCATTAAATAAGTTTAGATAATAATTTATCTATTTCTAATAATGACAATTCGATTTTCATTTTCATACAAATTAGTATTAGTAGTTAATCTGTATTTGTTGATATGCAATTGATAGCGTCAAATAAATGTTTACCTTCTAGTGTAGTATGATAACCTTTTAATAGATATCTACCAATTTTAATCATAATGAAAAGTCTTGAGCTTTTAAAGTTTTTAATAAAATAGAATCATTATCATATAATAAAGGTATTAAAATTTTTCTAAGTTCTTGCACTTTATTAATTTCTAAAATTATAGTAGAATTACTATTAACTCTATCTACTCTAGGTCAACTTAATAAAACATACCTACATTAAAAAATTCTTTTATTTTATTATACAGTTCTACTTCTTTAACGTGATTTTCTAATTTAAATCTAGGTACATATTTATTAGTTGAAAAAGTAGCTTCCGCATCTATAAATCCCACTAATCAATATTTAGTGATATTAATTTTATTATTAATAGAACTAGGTACTCATTTACCTGACATACTTTGCATTTCTTTTTGATAAGCTATTATGTCCAATTTACCTTTATCTGTTAAATGGTTTTATCTTTAGTCAAAAGTACAGCTTTTTTAAATAAAGTATAATGATGAAATTTTGAACTATTAAGATTAATATAATCAAATATAGGTATTATAATATATAATAATGAATTGATATCATTTACAAAATAATTTATTCTATCTTTAGATTTAGAAATATGACCACATTGTAAAGTACTCATAATATATTCTAACACCTTAATATCATCCTTATGTAAACCTATTTGAAATGTAAATTGAACATTTTTAAAAGTATTATCCTTTAAATCAGTTAATTTAATATTAAAATTACCTTCCCCATCCGTAAATCCTACAAATCATTCTATAAACTCTTTTTCCAAATAAAAAGGAAGAACTTTAGACTTATTTGCAATAGTATTAGGAAAAGTAATCAATAAATTATTATTATTATTATTAATAACATTACTAGAAGTATTTAAATTCGCAATTTGAGTTTTATGTATAATATATATAAAAATAACAGGGCTACACTTATAATTAACCCGTGGAATCCAGTTCCAAAGAAAAAACATGTACCGAAAGCACCGTCACTTATAGTAAAGATGACACATTGTATTCAATACCTTGAACAAATTGTTATTTTAAAGTTTATAACTTTAATTCAATAATTTTCATTATTGTTCAGACTATGTCATGTATACAATACTATTGCTATGTGTATACTAAAGATTTTTTAAATAAGTAGAACTAGTATCAACGAACAACTACTACAAAATCTACTATTCTAATACTAGTCGTTGAACCTTCTTATTAAAAGTCTATCTGTAAAGATTTAATAAGATTGGCTGCATATTGTCTTGTCATTATATTAATTGGCAATTAATGCTTCCAAGATTTTCATGCAATTTACTTTATTTATTTGCCTAACTCACTGCATAAACCTTAAGCTTACTTAATAATTTAATGCATGAATTTAAGCAAAGGCCTAAACGCATACTTCTTTTTGCTGGCTTAGTTAAATGAAATAAGAGCTTTGCTGCCTGACTTCGTAGGAGCAGCCTTCATGAATAGTTATTTATTCTCTCTATGGTTGTTCATCCCAGATTTTAAAGAATTTATTCTTTTTAAACCTTCAGGAGTAAAATGACCTTTAGTCTCCATAATATTAACTACTTCGGAGAAATCACAGAAATCTCAATATTTTACTCCTTGTAGTG
>JACDXY010000025.1:0-33183 GCA_013842865.1 Diaporthe sp. NJD1
AATATAAGGCTTTTAATTTAAAAATATAATTTAAAAAATATAATTTTTAATATTATATTAAAGGAAATATTTTAATAGCTAAGGTAATAAGTATTTATATATTTTAATTTTATAATTATATATTAAGATTATTATTAAGTTAATTTTAATATATATAATATAATAAAAGTATCTCTTAATACTTATATAAAAGGTTATATTATCTTATATTACTTATATTACTTTAAATATATATATTTTATTAAGATAAAAAACTTTTAAATAAGCTTTAGCAGCTAGGAATATATATAATACCTACTTTATAATACTTTATTATTAAAGTTAATTTAAAATAAGCTTTAATTAATATAATAAAGCAGTAATATTTATATTTAATAATTTAAAGCTTATAATTCTTATAAAATAATATTTTTTATATTTAATAAGAGCTACTAGCCCTTTTAATAAAATACTTTTAAATAGCTTATATTTAATAATAAAGTATAAATAAAGCTTATATAAATATTTATAAATAAGTATAATAAATATAATAATAATTCTAACTTAATATTTAATATATAAGAGAAATAATAATAGATTTTATATAACTAGCTTATAGCCCTTTTTAAAATTAAATATAATAAATAGTAAAAAGTTATTATTAATATCTTTATACTCTTATATATCTTTAATAGTTATAATCTTAAGAATAATAGCTTATATTTATTATATAATTATTATTTATTTTTAAAACTCCTTAATAAGGTAGATATAATATAATTGCTTAAAGGCGCTTATATCCCCTTTTATATTATATATATAACTAACCTTAATAACTTAATTAAAGTTAATTGCAGTTAATATATTATTATTATTAATTAGCTTATTATTAAGGTTAAGCTATTAAATTAAAGCTAGCAGTTTTTATAAAACTTAATTAATATAATAAAGTAATTCTTAATAATAAAGTTTAATATTATATTTATAAGCTTACTATTATATAGCTGCTTATTTATTATGCTAATTTAAAATACCCTTATATTTAAAAATTAATAATAAGTATATAAGCATAATATTAATAATAAATAATTATAATATATTAACCTTAAGCTTAAAGATATCCTTTTTTATTATAAGATAATATATTTTATTAATAAGCAGTTAAATTATTTCTATTTATACCTTATAATATAAGTAAATTACTCTTTTTATTAATTTAAAGGCTATATAATTTATATTAATAACCCTAGCTAAATAAATTTTAAATATAAAGTTATAGCCTTTAATAATTTTATTTTTAATATTATTAAAAACTATTATAATAATATCTTAAAAGCTATTATATATCTTATTAATAATATAATTATATATAAATATATTATTATGCTTTTTATATTAAAGCTTAAGTTTATTATAATATTATATAACTACTCTTTATTATATATATTAATTAAATAAATAGCTATATTATTTTATATATTATATAAATATATTATAAAGTATATAATAAAGCCCTTTAGCTTTAAGCTTATATTTTATATATTATTATAAATCCTAAGCTTTAATAATATAAATACTATTTATATTAAAATATATATAATTATATTAAAAAATAAGCTTAAGGCTATATTTATAAATATAAATATATACCTTTTTAACCTTAATTTACCTATACCCCTTATTAATTATATTTATAAAAAGAATAAAACCCTTTAATTTAAATTTATTATTATATATTTATATAATATATATAAGTTATATATTAATTTTAACCGTGATTAGTATAATATTAACTTTATTTACTAGTTTTAAGATATAAATAAGCAATAATACTTATTTATAATTAAGTACCTTACTTATATATTAAATATAAAGGACTTATTTCTTTTATTTATAAATATTTATATTAAATATTATATTTATATTATATTTAATTATAATATATCTAAATTCTTAAATATATAAAGCTTTATACCTTTAAAGCTTAATAAGCTTAAGATTTTTTATATTAAATAATATATTTTTATTATATATTATAAAAACCTATATAATTAAAAAGACCTTAATGCCTTAATCTTATTTATTAAGGTCTCGCGGCTTATAATATATATATAATATTATATTATTATATTTATATATAATAATAAGCTAAAATAACTTAAATATTAAATTAATTTAATTATTATATTACCTTTTAATTATTAAAATAATTTATATAACTTTAATACTGCTTAACTTATATATATAAGCTTTAATATATATTAATTTAAGCTAATATATATATTTATAATCGTTATTAAGGCGTTAAAGTTTAAATATATATATAACCCCCTTAATACCCCTTAATTATAGCAATTATAAGAGTGGCTTTATTTAAATATTACCTTATATATTAACCCTTATATAATTAATATCCTTCTTAACCCTAAATATAATAAAATATTATATATATTAAATATTATAAAGTAGCTTTTTATATTTAATAAAGATATTAAAAACGCCTTTTTATATATATAGCTATTTACTTTATTTTACTTATAAAATAACTATAATTACCTTTACTTTATATAGCTCTTTAATTATTTTAATTAATCTTAATATAAATATAATATTACTACTAATTATAATAATAATTATATTATATTCTAATAATAAAATTTAAATAAAATTAAGCTTAAGCTAATAATAAAATACTTACTAATACTTTTAAATAATTATATATAATAATATTATAAATATATTAAGGTTGCTATAAATAAGTAAAATAATAAGCTCTTTTTAAATATAAAGGATTTTTAATACCTAATAAATAGCTTAATATTAACTATTAATATTATTAAAATACCCTTAATTATTTATTATAAAAAGCTAATCCCTTTATTACTATTATTATAAATATTATAATTATAATATAATATAAAAAAATATTCTTATATTATATTTATTAATTAATAATTAATTATATTTAAATTATTTACTTATAAATAATAATTATTTAAATATTATTATTATATAATAAGCTAGCTTTATAGCTTTTATTAATCTTTTAACTTAATCTTAGCTTTATATAAAAAGCCCTTAATGCTTATATATAATATATATATTATTATTAAAAGCTAATAATAATTAAATTAAAAGCTTTTTTATAATAATAATATATAATAAGCTAAATAGCTATTTATAAAAAAAAAAAAAAAATCTTAAAGCTATTAACTTAAATATTAATATTATATATTATTAAATAAATATTTATATATTAAAAAAAGTAATTATAATTAAATTAAAAAGATATTTTTATTAATATAAATTACTTAAAGGCTAAATATTATATTATTAAATATTAATTAAAAAAACTTATTATATAAATACTATATTATTATTATATAATATTTAATATATACCTTAAAAGGCTATAAAATTAACTTTAATATTAATTAAAATAATTAATTAATTATCCCTTTATATACTCTTTAATATTATTTTACTTATTAATATACTTTAATAAGCTTTAATATAAAAATAAGTTAATTAGAAAATTTATTTATATAATTATTTAAAAAAATTAATTTATAGCTATATAATTTATTTTTTAATATATATATATAAAATATATTTTATTAATAACCTTATTATTATTATATTATTTATAAGCTTTATAGCTAACTATTAAGCCTTATAATTACTATAATATTAATATTAATAATAAGCTATAGCCTTATAATTATTAAATTAAAGTTTTAATCCTTATCTTTTATATACCCTTTAAAATTATTTTATATAATAATATATTATAAAGGACTTTAATATTAAAATAGCTAGGCTAGAAAATTATTTAAAGTAAGAATTTAAAAAAATTAATTTATTATTATATAAATTATTTTTTAATATATATATTAGCTATTTATATTATAATAAAAATAAAGTTACTTTAAATTTTTAAAAAAGTTATTTTAAACTTTTTTATAATTTACTTTAAACCTACCCCTTTTAACTTAATACCTAATTATTCTTAACTTAAAATATTATATTATTTATAATATCTTAATTAAATAATATAAAAGCATAATTAAATATTAATAGCATTTTATTATAAATTACCTTAAATCTTAAAAAGAATTACTTTAAATATTTAAAAAAATTACCTTAAATTTTTAAAAAAATTACCTTAAATTATTAAAAGAGTTACCTTAAATCATTAAAAGAATTACTTTAAATTTTTTTATAACTTACTTTAAACCTACCCCTTTTAATTTAATACTTAATTATTTCTAACTTAAAATATTATATTATTTATAATATCTTAATTAAATAATATAAAGATATAATTAAATATTAATAATATTTTATTAATATTAAAGAGTTACTTTATATTTACCTTAAATTTTATAATATTTATAGCTATATAACTTATTATTATAATAAGAAAAATCTACGCTATATATTATTTAATATATTTAAATAAAGGCTATTAAATAATATATATTATATTATATTTAATATTATAATTATAAAAATATCTAGCTAAGTTAATAAAGCTATATAAAAATTACCTTAAATTTACCTTAATTTTTTTTATTAAGAATTATAATCCTTATATTAAATAAGAATTATAGTCTTTATAATTAATAAAAGTTGCAATTTATATATTATATAAGAATTATAATTTATATATTATATAAAGATTATAACTTATATAATTAGCTAAAGTTATAATCTTTATATTTAAAGAATTACTTTAAATTATTTATTTTATTTTATTATAATACTTATTATAATTATTTTATATAAATAATATATATATTATTAAATAAAATATATTATAAGTTATATAATAATATACTTTTTAAATCTTTATAATTATTATTATAAATATAATAAATAGAATTATTTTTAAATTAAATTTTAATTTAAAAATATAATAATTTATATTATTATTAAAGTAATTAATTTCTAAATTATAAAACTTTTTAATTAACTTTTTTAAATTTTATATTATATAAATATAAGTATTATTATTAAATAAAGTCTTTTTTAAGCTTTTTAATAATATATTATATTTAATTTTATAATATATATAGGCTTAATAAATAAATCTTAAAATTTAAATTTAAGAAAGTTACTTTAAATTTTTTAACTTATTTTATTATAATATATATTATAAGGCTTATATATAAATAAATTATATATTATTTAATAAAGTGCATTTAAAGCTATTAAATAATATATAATATTTAATATATATTTCTTATTTTAGCTTAAATTTACTTTAAACTTTTTATATCTTTTATTATAATACTTATTATAAGTATAAGAAAAATCTATGCTATATATTATTTAATAAAGTATATTAAAGGCTTTTAAATTATATATATTATTTATAATATATTAATATAATAATTAAAATATCTAGCTAGGAGCGTAATATATTAAAATTCCTATATATAAATTTTAATTAAAAGTTACTTTAAACTTTTTTAAAAATTTAATATATATTTTATTATAATATTTATAATTCTTACTTAATTTAAATAAGATATATATTATTTAATAAAGCTTATTAAAGGCTTTTTAATAATATATTATAATTATTATATACTTTAATTATTATAAAAATATCTAAGGATTTATATTAATATTATTATTTAAGTAAATATTAATAACCCTTAAATAAAATTATCTTAGCTTTTTTAAAAGTTATTTTAAACTTTTTTTTAATTTATTTTAGCTTTTTTCTTATTATTTATTATAATGCTTATAATTAATATTATATTAAAATAAGATATATATTATTTAATAAAGCTTTTTAAAGATTATTAAATAATATATAATATTTATTATAAGTAGTAATATTAATAAAAATATCTTATTATAAATAAAAATATAAAATTTAAAAAGTTACCTTAAATTTTTTTAAAAGTTATTTTAAACTTTTAAATAAAAATAAGTTTATAGCTTATTATAAATATTTTAAATAAAAATAAATTATATTAATATATTTACCTTATTAAAGGCTATATAATAATATATAATATATATAATATATTAATAAGATTATAATTACCCTAAGTATAAATCCTTTCTTATAAGTATATATAATAATTATATATAAATAAATATTATATTATTAAAAAAAGCTTATTAAAGTATATATTTTAAGTATTTAAATAATAAATATAGCTTAGGTAATAACTAATAATTATATAATAAGTATTATTATTTATATTAATAAAGTAAATTAATAATTAATTTAATATAAAAGCCTTTAAATATTAATTAAAGCATTTTATAAAAGTTAAATTTTATTAAAGTTAATATAATATATATATATTAAAAAATAAATTTAATAATTATAAATTAATTTTTTAAAATTTATATTTAAATAAATTTTTTAATATATTAAAAATTATATTAAAGCTCTTTATAATATATTATAAAATAATATAATATTAAAGAATATATAAGAAGGAAAAAAAAAAAAAATAAATAAAAAAAAAAAATTATAATATTTATAATTTAATAAATTCTTAATAAATATAATAGTTATAAGTTATTAAATAATTATTAAAAGGTACTTAAAGATATATAAAGTTAAAAATTTAGCTAAATCTCCTTAATATATATATAATAAAAGATAATTTTAATAATTATAAATTAATTTTTTTAATTCCTTATATAAATAAATTTTTTAATATAAATAAAATTATATTAAAGCTTATTATAATATATTTATAAATAAAATAATATTAAAGGATATATAAAAAGGTATATAAAATTAATAAAATAATTAAAGTTTACCTTTTTTTTTAATAATAATATATTTTATAATAATATTTAAGGGGAATTACTTAATTTATTAAATATTTTATTCCTAAATATAAATATTTATTAAAAAAATAAATATTTCTTTATTTTAATAATAACCTTTAAGTTTAGCTTAATTTAATATAATAAATTTTATAGCTTTAATAAATCCCTTATAAAAAATATAAAGTAATTAATTTAAGTTAGCTTTTTTTATAAAATTAAAAATCTTTAAATATTTATTTAATATAATAAATTATAATAAATTTAAAAACTTAATGCTTATAATTATTAATATAAAATAAATTAAAATAATAATTATAATATATAGCTTTTAAGTTATAATAATTAATATAAATCTTATATTTTAAATAATTCTTATTATATAATCTTTTAAATAGCTTAATAAGCTTAATAACCTTAATTATAAGGAATTTATAATTTAAATTAAACTTATTATTAATAAGAATATTTTAATATAATTATTAATAATTTATTTAAAGGTATTAGTAGCTCTTATTATTTAATATTAAAAGATAAGCTTTATAAATAATTAGCTGCTAGCTAAGCTTAAAATTAAGTAATAAAAGGTTTTACCTTTTTAATAAATATTAAATAATTATAGCCTTAAGAAATAGCCTTTTCTTAAGGCACTTAAGCAATACTTTATTATTAGCCTTATTAATAATACTTATACCTTATTAAAAGTACTTTAAGGAATTTAAAAAGAAATAATAAAAGCCTATTTATAATTATTATAGCTATATTATAATAGTTATAATAAATAGTATTTTAAGATATTATTTTTTAATTAAAATCTTAGTAGGTAATCCGCTGCTTATTATAATATACCCTCTTTTATTAAGGGGCCGCTATAATAATAAATATTTAATTAATTTTATTAATAATTATATATTTATTTAAAAAATTAAATTATATAAATTTAAATTTAAATATATAAATAGTGAAATTATAAATAGCTTATTAAATTAATTATTATATATTTAATAATACTTATTATATAAATAATTATAATAATTTTAAAGCTAATATATACTTAAAACCTTAACTTTAAAAAAAGTATATTTATTAAATTAAAAATTAATGCTTTTTAAGGCTTATTAATAATTTATAATAACTTTTTAAATTATATAGCTTTATATTAATAATAATTTATTTAAATTTTTACTTTATTAATTTTTAATAATTAGGTTTTAATTAGCTATAATTATAATAAATAATAAAAAGTTAAGGCTTAACTTTAAAGAAAAAGCTTAAAAAATAATTATTATATTTAAAAAAAGTAGTAAATATATAAATTATTTAATCTTAATATAAGAAGGTAGTGATAATAAATATTAATATAAGGCTCTTTTAAGTTTTATAATTAAAATAAATATAATTTAAATTTCTTAATAAGGAATAATTAAAGAATAAATTTAATATTAATAGCTATAATAATTTTAATTTTAATAATATATATTAAAATTATTATAATTAAAAAGCTTATAATTAAATTTTAAGCTTAATTAATTAATTTACCTTATTATATATATTAGTTTAGCTAAGCCTTTCTCTTTAAAGATTTATATACTTTTTATTAAATATATTAAGGAATTAAGATTTTTATTATAAAAAAATTAAAGTATTTAAAGTAAGTATATATTTAAATATATTAATATAGAATAATAAAATAAAATATTATAATTTTATTTTATTAGTTTTTAAAATTATTATAATAATTAATAAGAATAATTAAAGGTATTAATATTTAATTATTAAAGGTGAAATTTTTAAATTAATTAAAGATTAATTATTATAAAAATATTTATTAAAGATATTTTTATTAATTAAAAATAAAAGTTAAGGGATTAAAAATAATTAAATATTATTATAATTTTAATTATAAATTATATTAACTAAGAATTAAGTAGTATTATTTCTTAACTTATTTAATACTTTATATAAAAATAAAATTTTTAAATTTTAAAAGGAATATAATTATAAGGTTAAAATTTAAAGAAATTAATAAAAAGGTATTATAAAAAGTAAAGCTTATAGCTTAATTTAATTTAATATAAAGAAATTTATTAAATTTAAATATAATTAAAATTAATAAATTAAGAGCTTTTTTTTAATTTTATAAATAGTAATATATAACTGTTTTTAATTAATAAAGTAATTTATTTATTTAATTATAATAATAAATAAGATTTTAATTTATTAAATAACTTATGCCGCTTAAATAATATGTTGGCTTTTTAAAGGGATTATTAGCTTAAGCTAATAGAAGTTTAAAGTAATAATAAATTTATAATATCTTTAAATATTTTAAGTTATATATATATTATATTAATAGAATTAATAAGTTCCTCCTTAATTAAAAGGCTTAAGTAATTTTATAAAACTTTATTATATTAAAAATAAAGCATTATAATTATTGCTTTTTAATAAAGAATCTTTAATAAATATAAATTATTAACTTATATTAATTATATCCCTACTTTTTATATATATTACTTATTATTATTATTAATTAAATAATTTAATAAAGCTTTTAAATTAACTTAAGGAAGTTAGTAATAATTACTTAAAATTAAAAAGTTATTTAAATTTAATTATTTAAAAAAAATAAAAGTTATAATAAGGTTTTTATTAATAAATTAATAGAAAAATTATTATTAAAACGTACCTTAAATGCACTTAAAAACCTTTTATAAACTTATACCTTATTATTACCTTAATGCATATTAGCCCCCTTAAAGGCCCTTTCTTTTAAAAAAGTAAATATATTAATAGCTAACTTAACTTTTATTTTTATATTAAAACTTTAAAAATAAAATATAAATAAATTAAAACTTTTAATAATAAATTTTTTAATTTTAATATTAATAAAAAATATAGCGAAATATAATAAATAATATAAATTATAAAATTTAATAAATTATTAAATCTTTAAATATATATTATACCTTTTAATATTTTAAAGGATATATTTATTTAAGTATTATTTTAACTCTTAAGCTTAACTTAATAATAAGGCACTGCTTATAAAAGGGCAGGCCTTAAAATTTAATAGTAAGCTTATTAAAACTTTAAGTATAATAATTAAACCTTTGCTTTAAAAAGCCTTAGCAATACCCTGCTATTAAACTCTTAATTTTTAAAAATTTAATTTTAAATTAAATAAGAATATTTATTAAATTTAAATATATTAATAAATAAAGAAAAAGAAATTAATAAAGATTATCTTAATAATAATAAATAAAGCAGTAATAATTTAAATTTAAAATCTAACTTTAACTTAAGTTATAATTTATAAAGGATACTTTTAATATAATATCTTTTAAATTCCTTAAAATAAGATATTATAAAAAATAAAAGTCTTATATAATTAAATATTAAGCTTATATAAAGCTTTTTTAATAAATTAAGTAATTTAAAAATATTACTTTAAATAAAAGATAAATTTCTTTTAAAGTTAAATATTAGCTAAAAATTAATAATATATAAATAAAATAATTAAAAAATAAAAAGTATTTTAAAAAAAGGGTTAAATAATATATAAAATTATTAAAAAAGAAGCACTTATAATTAAATTTAAATTAAATAGCTTATTAAGGGTTTTTCTTTATATATTTTATTTAATATAAATTAATATTAATTCTTATAAAAGAATAAAACTATTAAGAATATAATACCTTTTAAGATATATTATAGCTTAATAAATAATATCTTTATAAGGATTAAGGTTTATATTTTATAAAAATATTAATATAATAATTATTAATAATCTATTTTAAAATATAAATTAAGGAATTATTTATTAAAATAAGTATTTAAATATAAAATTTATATATATAATAAAAATAAATATAAATAAAAGCTTTAATATATTATTAATTAATCTTAATATTTTTAAAAGGATTTAAATAAAAGTTTTAATAAATAGATTTAAAAAATAATAAATTATATTTATATAAAGTAAAGTTAAAGGAAATTTTAATAAAGGCTTATAGTAGTTTTAATATATAAATTAATTATTAAATATAAATATAAGGGCAAAAGATTAATTAAATTATTTAATAATTAATTATTATTAAAGTTTTTCTTAAAATAATAATATTAATTTTTAATTTTATAAAATAAAGTAAATAATTAAAGATTTAAGGGCTATATATTATTTTTATTTATTTTTAAACTTTAAATATATAAAAAGCTTTTATTATTTAATTAAATATAAGTATTTAAATATATTAATATTAATAAGCTATTTTTAATAAATAAAATTAATAATATAAAATAAATTAAATATAAAGTTAAAGCATTAAAATATATATTTATTAAATATTATAAAAAGTATTAATATATTTTAATAATAAAATAATAGCTATAAAAATTAAAATCTATTAAGAATTATATAATAACTTACTTATTAAATATATTAACTTTAAAAATAAATAATACTTAAATATATTACTTATACTTTACCCTTAAGGTAAAAATAATACTTTAAGAAGTAAATAATTATAAGGGTTTATAATAAAGCTTAAGATATAAGCTTAAATTAAATAGCTTTTAATATAAATCTTAATAATAATAATAAATATTTTAATAAAAACTTAAAGGATTAAAGTAAAAAAAGGTTTTATATAAATAATAATTAAATATAAATTAATTAATCTTAAGCTATAAAAAAGCTTTATTTTAAAATATATATTTATATACCTTTTAATAAAAGGGAAGCAAATTAATATTTTTATACTTAAATATAAATTTTATATAATAATATAATTAAAAAAAGAGATAATAATATAAGCCTTAGGTAAAATTATCTTTTCTTTTTAATAATTTATTACTTTAAAAATAATTTATTTAAAAATAAGATTTAATAATTAAAAAAACTTAATACTTTTATTAAATTTAATATACCTTTAATATCCTTTAAAAATCCTTTAAAGGAAATAATTCTTATATTAAGTTATATTTATAATTATAATAAGTTTTTAAAATAAATAGCTTTTAATTAATAAAATAATATAAATAAAAAAAATTAATAAAATAAATTTATAATTTTAGAAAAAGAATTAACTTTAAGAGTTAAATATATTAAGCTTTAAGTAAATACCCTAAAAATAAATTAATATTAACTAAATAATTAGCTAAGGCCTTTTAATACTTAATAATAAATACTTTTAATAAGCCTTAGCTATTTAATATATAATTAATAATTAATTTAAAATTAATATAAATAAAGGGAATTTAATTATTTAATTAAAATATAATATTATAATAGCTAGAAAGTAATATTAATATAATATAATTTCTATTTAATACTTTAAATATTAAAATAAAGAAATTTAATTAAATATAAATAAATAATAAAAGTAATTATAACTCTTTTAAAGTAACTAAATACCTTATTATTTAATTAATAATATATATAAATAAATTAATAAAATTCCTATTATTTTTATTTATTATTTAATAAAATTATAACTAAGGAAATAAGCTTAATAAAATTAATAAAAAAAAAAAACCTTATTAAGCTTAACTTTAATTTAATATTATAAAAAAATATAAAAGATATAAAATAAATAAGAATTTTAATACTAATAAAATATTATTATTTTTATTATTTTTTTATTTATTTAATAAAATAAAGCTAGATTTATATTTAATTTTTAAAATTAATATCCTTTATAAATAAATCTAAGCTAAAAATATTATTAAGTAAAGAATTTAACTAAGGCGATATATTTATTAAATTATAATATAAATATCTTAAGAAGGGCTTATAAAGAATAAAAATCTTTAATAAATTAAAAAGATAAAAATTTCCTTAATTTTAATTTTTAATATAAATATAAATTATAAAAATATAACTTATTAATCCTTTAATTTTTTAAGATTTAAAGCTAAAAGTATTAAAAAAGTTATTATAAAGATAAATTATATAATATATCTTTAATTAAGCTTAATAAACTTAGCTAAATTAAATATACTCTTAAGGTAATTAAATATATAACTTATAAATAATAGGTTATTAGCTAGTAATTCTAGTAGTTGATTTAATAAAATACTTAAATATTAAAAATTCTTATTAAGCTATTAATATTAAATATAAAGTATAATACTTTTTATATATAATAATTTATTATTATAAATAATAATTTAATTAAATAAAGATAATTAGCAGTTAATTTAGCTAATTTAAAGCAGGCTATTTATAAAAAAAGACCTTATATATATTTATATTAATATAAAAATAAAACTAAAAACTATTAATAAAGGAATAAATAATATTATTAAGAACCTTTTTACTTTTTATATAAATTATTTTTTAATATTATATTCTTTAATATAATATTAATTTAATAATATATCCTAGGATTAAATCTTAATAACTATAATATTAATTTATATTTATAATTAAATTATTATTTTTTTTATAAATAATAAAATAGTTTTATAATATTTATAAAGCTTAAATTAAAAGCTAAAATAATTCCCTTATAAATATATAAAGGCTATATAGCTGCCCTTTATTTATTTTATAATTATTTTATTATAATTATATATATATAAGTTTATATCTTTATAATATAACCTCTTTAAAAAGGCTTAATAGTTTAATATTTATTAAAGTATTAATAATTAAATTATATAATAATTACTTAAAGTATAAGCTATTTCTTTAAAAAATTAAATTAAAGTATATAAGAAGTGCCTCCTTAAAAACCTTAGAGTTAAATATAAATATATAGCTTTTATAAGTTATTTAATTACTTATTAATTAATAAAAAGAAATTAACTTATAATAATTAAATATTTATAATAATATTACTTTTTAATTTTTTAATATTAGCTCTTTTTATTATATTAAAGTAAAATTTAATAAGCATTAAATTATTTACTTATTAATAAAAAATATAAGCTAAATTTAAATTATTATAAAATAAATTAATTTTACTTTATTAATAATTTTATTATAATAATAATTTAACTTAATATAAAAAGAACTATTAATTTAAATAATTAATTTTTATAATTATTTAATTAAATAATATTATAATGCTATTATTTATTAAATAATAGCTAAACACCTTTAAGTTAAAATCTATATTAAAATATAATAATATTTCTTATATATTATAAATAAATAAAAATAAACTCTAACCTTATATCTTAATAAATAATCCTTTTTATAGCCTTAAAATAATTATTAATAGTTTATATATTATAATTTAAATATATATAAGGTTAAATTCTTTATAAATAACTTAATTATATAAAATAATTTTATAAATAATAAAATAGCCTTATTATTATAATTTATTAAAGATAAGCTATCTTTTATTTAAATTTCTCATTAATATAATATATTATAATAAAGAGGATTCTTTATATTTTTAAGTATAAAAAAGTTTATAATAACTTAATTACTTAAACTTAGGTATTATATATATAACAAGGTATAAGGTAACTCTTTATTATTATAGATTTATATATATATAAGTAATAAAATTTAAGGTAATTTTATTAAATATAGTTAAATTATACTTAATTTTTAGGTGTTATATCTTACTTTTTTTTACATTAAGTAAATAATAAAGGTGCTATTCTCCTTATTATAATAAATAATTATAAAGCTATATCTTTTATAAATATCTATCTTTTATATTAAATAAATAATAAAAGTGCTATTTTTTTTAATATAATAAATAATTATAAAGTTATATTTTATTAATATTATTATATTATAATATATTTATATTATATTATAAGTTTAAAGTAAGTTTAAATATATATTTTATATTAAATATAAGTAAGTTTAAAGTAAATTATTAAAAAATATTTAAAATAACTCTTTTTATTATAAAAATTACGATTCTTATTAACTATAAAGATTACAATTTTTATATATATATATAAATTATATACCTTATAAATAAGCTTAAATTATATTATTAAATTACTAAGTTTAAAGTAAATTTATTTATAATATTTAAAGTAAGTTTATTTATAATATTTAAAGTAAGTTTATTTATAATATTTAAAATAAGTTTATTTATATAATTTAAGGTAAATCTATTTATAATATTTAAGGTAAATTTATTTATAATATTTAAGGTAAGTTAATTTATATAATTTAAAATAAGTTAATTTATATAATTTAAAATAAATTAATTTATAATATCTAAGGTAAATTAATTTATAATATTTAAAATAAATTAATTTATATAATTTAAGGTAAATTAAATTATAATATTTAAAATAAGTTTATTTATATAATTTAAGGTAAATCTATTTATATAAAAAAAAAATACTTCCTACCTAATTACTCCTTATTTTCCTCCTTATTATCCTTTATAATTTTATTTATATACCTTAATATATAACCTTATATATACTTTTTCTCCCTTTTATATAATACTTATTAAATATTTTATAAATTATACTTAAATATTATATAATTTATATTAATATAAGTATTATTATAATATAAGTATAATATATTTAAATTAAAATAATAAATTATTAATTATTAAATTATTAAATTTTCTTTTAATATAAAGTTATTAATTATATAAATAAGCCTTTTATAAACTTCTATAAGTATTAATTAATATATTAGCTATAAATAAATATAAAGCTGCTATTTATTATACTTTTATTAATATTTAATTATAACTAACTTAATTTAAATATAATTATTTAAATTAAATACCTTATATAAAAAATAATAGCTTATTTAATTATATATTACTAACTTATATACTTATTTATTTTTTAATTTATCTTTAAAATAAAGATAATTTAATATTATTATAATTATCTTATTAAGTATAAAAAAGAATTAATTTAAAATATTATTATAATAATAAAATACCTTAAAGAATAATTCTATCTCTTATTAACTTAAGAATAATTATATACCTTTTAATATATTTATAAAATATTTATTTTTTTATAAAAATAATAAAATAAGCTAAATAAATAATATAACTACCTTAATATTAAAATCCTTTTTATTTATATTTATATTAATAAAGGCCTCCCTTATTTATTTATTTAAAGCTTCTTTTATAAGCTTATTTTTTATATTTTAAAGATATTCCTTCTTAAGTAAGAAAAATAATAAGCTATTTATAAATAAAGAGAAGTTATTTATAAATATAAAAGATTAATTTAAAAATAAAGAAAATTATTTTATAAATAAGGAGAAGCTCTTTATAATTAATAAAAAAGAGCGCTTTATAAATAAAAATAAGAAAATAAAAAAAGAAAAAGGGAAAAATATTTAAAAGGTAAGGTTATTAATTATATTCTTAATATAAATAATTATAATATTATAAGTTATATTAAAAATAAAGTTAATAATTATAAAATTTAATATATAATATTATTTAAAGCTTATTTAAATAGAATTTATTAAAGAAAATATCTTTATCTTTTTTTATATTTAAAGAAGCCTTATAAATAATAGCTATTATAATTATATTTTATATATCTTAAGGCTTATTTAATAATATAAATATAATATAAATAAATATAATTTTATTTATTTCTATTAAATATTACTTTTCTTATTTATTAATTACTTATATAAATATTAATTTACCCCTTATTAAGCTATTTTTATATAAAAAAGAGGCTTAAGAAAGTAAAATAAATAAGCTTACTTATTTAAATAAAATATTATTATAATAAACCCTTAACCTTAAAATTAAAAATATATATATAATCTCTACTTATACTCCTAATTACTACCTTAATATATACCTTAAAAACCTACTTATATCTTTATAAGTTATACTTAAATATATATATCCTTTTCTTTTTATTTATAATATTTATTATTTATAATTCCTTATACTTTTAACTTTAAACTTAACTTACTTATCTTATAACTCTTATATTTATATTATTAAAAGTTAATAATTTTATCTTATAGCTTATTTATTTTAAGCTATATAAATTTAATAAAAAACTTAAGATATTAATAAATAAATTAAAGAAGGAATTATTTAATAAGCTTATCTTTTACTTAATAAGACCTACCTACTTTTATTATTTAATAAGGTATATTAATTTAATAATAAGAATTAATTAAAAGGTACTTATAATTAAATACTAGCTATAAAATATTAATAGCTACCTTTTTAAATAATATAATATAAATAGCTTTTTTTATATTTAAAGAATTTATTAAAAGCCTATTTAATTATTTATATTATAAGGCTATTAATATTTTTTTTATTTTTAAATTAATTAAATATATTTATAAAATTTATATTATATTAATATTTATTAAATAAAATAAAATAATAGCTTAATAAATATATATTAAAAGGCTGCTTAGCTTAAATTAAATTAAATAGCTTTTATAATATATATTATTAAAGGTTAATATTAATAAAAGTAATATAAGCATATTTTTTATATAATTATTATATAGCTTACTAAATTTATTATAATTTAATAGTTAGTTAAAGCTAAATAAAATATTATATTAAATAAAAAAGGAGGACTTATATAATAAGAATAGAAAGAAAGTAAAGAGGAAGCAGGATAATAATAATAATAATATTTAAAATAAAGGGGTTAGTATATTATCTTTATATATTAATTTTAAAATATAAAAAAGTAATATAAAAAGGAATATAAAAAAGTATAATAAGGATTATTCTGCCTTATCCTTACTTATACTTAATATACTTATATTATAAAAATAAAATATTTTTATAACTTTATTTATAATAAAATAAGCTATCTTTCTTAATAATAATAATATTAATAAAAATAAGGAAGAAGATATTTTAATAAAAAAAAAGGGGATTATATAATTATTTATTTATTATATTTACCTTATATACCTATTAATCTTTATATATTTATATTAAATATAAATTAACTTATTATAATTAATATAATAATTAATTAATTATAATTAATATTAAATTAAATATATTAATAATTAAAAGGTAATATTTACTTTTATAAGTTAAATAATAAAGTTATTACTTAATAATTAAAGCTTTATTATAATATTTATATATTTAAAATTAATTAAAAATAACTTTTTTTTATTATAATTATAAATTTAAATTATATCTTAATTATATAAAATCTTTTTTTTTCAACTTATTAAATAATTATATAAGCTAATTCTTTATATTTATATAATTATATAAGCTAATTTTTTATATTTAATAATATAATTATATTAATAAATTATTCTTATAAGTTAATAATAAAATAGGTTTACTTATAATTATAAATTATTTATTATTAACTTATATTATAATTTAAATTAATTACTCCCTTTTAAAAAAGAAAATATTATTAATTAATTTTATTTTAAATATTATATAATTTAAATTAAAGTTAGATTTTTTTAATAAGGATTATTAATATACTTATATAATAAGGTATTAAAAGTATTTTTTATATAAATATATTATATAAATATATAAAGTTTAAAAGAAAAAAAATAATAATTAATATATAATAATTAATATTTAATACTTAGTTATATAAATATAGCTAAAGTATATATATTAAAGCTTTAACTATTTAATATTTATAATTTAATAAAAGGCAACTTATTACTTTATTTATATAAAACTTATTTAAATAAATATTTATTAAGTATATTTATAATATAATTTATTAAAATAGTTATATTATAAATATTAATAAAACTTATTATAAATTCTTTATAATTAAAGTTATTAAGCTTATAAAGTTATTTAAAAGGCTATATAATAAGAATTAAAAAGATATAAAATTTACCTTAGTTATTATAATTTAAAGGCTATATATTATAATTATTTAATTTATTTTAAATAATTATTAAAATCATTATTATTCTTAATTTATTATTAATTATTATATTAAATAAATTACTTAAAGATTTTTAATTTTATAAAAAAAGTTAGCTTAAATTAATTAATTTATATTTTTTATAAAAAACTTATAAAAGCCTTAAGATTTATTATATTAAGTTAAATTAAGCCTTAAAAGAATTATTAATAAAATAAAGAAATAATTTATTTTTTTAATAAAAGTTTATATTTAAGAATAAAGTATTTAATAAGTTAAATAACCCTTTTTAAATAATTAAATTCTTATTATTATTAAATAAATAAAGTAAGTTTTAATTACTTAAGGTATTTATAAAGGACCTTATTAATAATTATTTATTATTTAAAGTATATAATTTATTTAAAAGATTTAATATTATTTTAAAAAGCATTATTTAATATTAAAGTTCTTATTTAATTATTTATATATATATTATATTATAATAAGTTATAAGCTTAAATATATTAAGCTTATTAAATTTATTTAATTACCTATTAAAAAAATATAATTAAGCCTTAATTTTATATATATAAATATTAAATAATATTATATATATATTTAAACCCTTTAAAAAAAATAAATAATATAATTAGCTAATTTAATATTACCTTTAGCCTTACTTTTTATATATTTTTTAATATTACTTTACTTTTATATATACTTTAAAGGGCTTTAATATAATTTTTAATATATTAAAAAATTTATTTATATAATAATTTTAAAAAATTAATTTATAATTATTAAAATTATTTTTTATTATATATATATTAAAAGGACTTAATAGTTTTATATAAATAAACTTATTTTAAATTTTTTTTATATAAATAAATTTATTTAAGCCTTTTTTTATATAAATAAGCTAGCTATAAAGCTTAGTTAAATAGATTTACTTTAAACTTTTTATATAAAAAGAGTTACTTTAAATTTTTTATATAAGAAAAGTTACCTTAAATTTTTTATATAAATAAATTTACCTTAAATTTTTTATATAAATAAATTTATTTTAAACTTTTTATATAAAAAAAGTTATTTTAAACTTTTTATATAAATAAAATTATTTTAAATTTTTTATATAAATAAATTTATCTTAAATTTATTATATAAATAAATTTATTTTAAATTTATTATATAAATAAACTTACCTTAAATTTATTATATAAATAGATTTACTTTAAATTTATTATATAAATAAATTTATTTTAAATTTATTATATAAATAAATTTACTTTAAATTTATTATATAAATAAACTTACTTTAAATTTATTATATAAATAAATTTACCTTAAATTTATTATATAAATAAACTTATTTTAAATTTTTTATATAAATAAATTTATTTTAAACTTTTTATATAAAAAGAATTATTTTAAACTTTTTATATAAAAGGAATTACTTTAAACTTTTTATATAAATAAATTTATCTTAAATTTTTTATATAAAAAGAATTACCTTAAATTTTTTATATAAAAAGAATTATTTTAAATTTTTTATATAAATAAATTTACTTTAAATTTTTTATATAAAAGGAATTACTTTAAACTTTTTATATAAAAAGAATTACCTTAAACTTTTTATATAAATAGATTTACCTTAAATTTTTTATATAAGTAAACTTACTTTAAATAATTTATATAAATAAATTTACTTTAGATTTTTTATATAAATAAATTTACTTTAAATTTTTTATATAAATAAATTTACTTTAAATTTTTTATATAAAAGGAGTTATTTTAGCTTTTTTATATAAATAAATTTATTTTAAATAATTTATATAAATAGATTTATTTTAAATTTTTTATATAAAAGAAGTTATTTTAATTTTTTTATATAAATAAACTTACTTTAAATAATTTATATAAATAAACTTATTTTAAATTTTTTATATAAAAGGAATTATTTTAAACTTTTTATATAAATAAATTTATTTTAAATAATTTATATAAAAGGAATTATTTTAAATAATTTATATAAAAAGAGTTATTTTAAACTTTTTATATAATTAAATTTATTTTAAATTATTTATATAAAGAAACTTATTTTATACTTTTTATATAAAAAGAATTATTTTTTTATTAATTATAATATTATATTTATAAAAGGTTTAAATTAATTTAATTAATTATATAATAAATAATTTTTAAAAATTATTTATTTTAATAAAAATATAATATAATAATAATTTATATTAAATATATTAAATATAATATAAAGATAATTTTATTTATTTAAATAATATATATAATTAATTTCTTTTTTTCTTTTTAAATATAATATAAATATAATTAATAAATAAAAAAAATAAAAAAAGATTTAAATAAAAATAAATAAAAAATATATTACTTTTTATTTACTTACTTTTTTTTATATTAATAAATTTAATTTATTTATTAATTATTTTATTATATTAATAAATAATATATCTTTATTTAATTAATTATATAATATAAAATATTTAAAAGCTTTTTATTTTAATTAAAATATAATATAATTATATATTATATTCATTATATTAAAAATAATTTAAAAATAATTTTAAAGATTTAAAAAAAAGAAAAAAAAAATAAATTTAATTAAAAGAAATAAAAAAAATATTTTTATATATTTATTAATTTTTATATTATATTTATTTATATTAAATATAATTTAAAAATAATTTAAAAGTATTAATTAAATTAATTAAATAAAAAATAAAAATAAAAATAATAAAATAATATATATATAATTTTAATAATAAGAATAATATTAAAATTAATTTAATAATATTATTATATAATAAATTTCTTTTATTATATTAAAACTTTATATTTTTTAAAAGTTTATATAATCTTACTTTTAATTTATATATATATACTTATTTAAGTAATATATATTAATTCTTTTATATAATAATAAATGCTTAAGTATTTAATATTAAATATAAAATATAATATTAATAATAATAAGTTTTAAATATTATTATAACTTATAATTAAATAAATAATTTAAAAATTTATATTAATAATTATAATAACTTTATTAATTTTAATAATAAGTATTATTAAAAATTAAATTATAAAGAAATTTAAAAAATATTTTTAAATAAAATATAAATAATTAAAGTTTTAAAAATAAATATAATTATTTAATTAAAAAGAATAATTTAAATAAAAAAAAATTAAAATTAAAATAATATAAATAAATAAAGTAATTCTTTAAATTATATTTATTATTATTTAATTATTAAAATACTTTTTAAATAAAAATATAATATATATAAATTTAAAAATATTTAATAATATATTTAATATTTAAATTAATAAAATTTATTTATTTATTAAATATATTAAATATATTTTTAATTTTATTTATAAATAATTAAAATTAAAAATAAATATAATTAAATTAATTTATATAAATTAATAATATTTTATTTTTAATTTTAATTATTTATAAATATAAATAATAAAATATTTAAATAATATAAAAAATATAAATTATATTAATATTTATAAATTATATAAAAATAAAATTTAATTATATTTATAAAAATATTTATAATATTATTTAATAATAAATAAATAATATATATATATATTTATTTTATTTAATTTATTTACTTTTTTTCTTATTATAATAAACTTTTAAATATATAAAAAAATAAAAAGTTTTATTATTATTTATTATTTTCTTTAAAAGTTATAATTAAAGCTTTATAAATAATAATAAATATTTAATAATTATTTTATTTAATAAAATTTTTAATTAATAAAAAAAAGGTTTTATTTAAATATAATAATATAAAACTTAAAATTAATTTAAGCTTTATTATTATAAGATTTTTAATATTTAATAATAAAGTTTTTATAATAATATAATTAAATAAAAATATATTATTAAATATTAAAAATTATAACTTTATTATAAATATTTTAAATAATATTAAAAATATTTTAAAAGTTTAATTTATTAATATTTTTAAAAGTTATAAAAAGCTTATAATAATAATTTAAAATATTTTAATAATTAAATAATTATAAGCTTTATTTTATTAAATTTAAATTTATTAATTATAATATTAAAAATATAATAAAAGCTTTTAATTTTATAAATTAAATATAAAATATAAATAATATTAAAAGAATTTATATTAAATTTAAAAATAAAAACTTTAATATAAATTTATAAAAATATTAATAATAAATTATAAAAAAATATTAAAAATGTTTTAAAATAATATAATTATTTTAATAATTTTTTTTATAATATTAATAATAATATCTTTATTTTATTTATTTAAATAATTAATAATAAAATTATAAATAAATATAATATAATTATAAAAATATATTTATAATTTAAATAAAATAATTATAATTAATATAATATTTAATATAAATATAATTAAAATAAATATTATTTAAAATATAATTTTAAATAATAATTATAATAAAAAGTTAATTAAAAATTAAAATAAATTTATTAAAAATTTATTTTAATAATTTAAAAATTTAATTATAAATTAAAATATATTTAAAGTTATTTATATTTATAAATATTATTTTAAAAGCTTTTAAAAAAAGTTATAATAAAAGTATTAATAATATTTTTTATAATAATTAAAGTAATATTTTTAAAATTAAATTATATAGAAATTATAAAATTATTATAATAATATTTTTAAAAAGATATAAAAGCTTTTTAAAATTTATAATTATTAATATTAATTTTATTAAAATATTTAATAAAATTATTAAAAATAATTAAATAAAAATAAAAATATTAATTTAAAATCTTAATTATATCTTTAATATTATTTAATATAATATAAATAATAAATAAATTATAAAAATATAAAGTTAAAAAATATTAAAAAAAAGTTATAAAATATTAAAATATTATTATAAAATATTTAAATATTTTTTAAAATTATTAATAATTAAAAATATATTTAAAAATTATTATATTATTAAAAAAGAAAAATAAATAAAAGGTTATAATTATTTATATAATTTAAATTCTTTTTTTAAATTAAAATAATAATAATTATTTTAATAAAATAAAAAATAATATAAGTTATAAATAATTATAATTATAAAAATATTATAAAATAAAAAAATAATTTTTTTAAAAGCTTTTAAATATAAATATAAAAATATTTTTTTAATTATTTAATATAATTATTTATTATAAATAAACTTTAATTAATAATAATTTAAAATAATAAAAATAAAAATATTTATATAAATAAACTTTTATTTAATATTATTATTTTAAAGATTATTAATATTTATTAAATTTAATTATTAAATTAAAATAATAATAATTATTTTAATAAAATAAAAAGTAATATAAATTATAAATAAATATAATTAAGTTTATTATATATAACTTTAAATAATAATTATTTAATTTATTTTTATAAATTAATATTATATTAAAAGTTATTAATTTATATTAAAACCTTTAATTTAAATTATATTTAAGTTTTTTTTATTAATTTTATTAATAAGTTTTAATTTAATTAAAAATTTATTAAACTTAATATTAAATTAATTTATTAAAAAGAAAATTAATTTTAATTTAATATTATTAAATATAATATATAAATATTTTTATTATATAAAAATAATATAATTAAATATTTTATATTATATAAAAATAATTTATAATAAAATAAATATTAAAAAAAATATAAAATATATATATTATAAAATAATTAAATTAAATTAATATAATAAAAATATAATTATAAATATATTAAAATTAAAATAAAATATTTTAAATATATAATTAATAATTTAAATATATTTATAATTAAATATAAAAAAATAAATAAAAAATAAAATAATTATTATATATTAAAAATAGTTAATAATTTAAATAATTATAAAATATAAATAAATAATAAAAGTTATATATTAATTTTAAAAAAATATAAAGATTTATAAAAATTAAATAAATTAAATAATATTAAAAATTAATTTTAAATTAAATTATAAATAAATATTTATAATAAATAAATTATAAAAAAAAAGAAAAATATATAATATTTATAAATAATAAAAAAATAAAAATAAATTTAAAATAAATTAAATATAATATTAATTTAAAATAAAATATTAAAAAAAAATAAATAATTATAAAATAATAATTTAAATAAAATTAATATTAATATTAATTTAATTAATAAAGAAATATAATTAATATAAATAAAATATTATATAATAAAATAAAATTAAAATTATATATTATAATTTAAAGTTATTAATTATTAAATAAAATATTAAAAAAAAATACCCTTATATTTATTTTTTTATAAAATTAAAATAAAATAAAAAATAATTATATTATTATTATTATTAATTATTTTAATAATTAAAAAAAAACTTTATTTATTTAATTTTAAATTATATTTATAATAATTTTTTTTAATAAATTATTTAAAATAATATTTAATAAATTTAAAAGAAAGTAATTTATTATAAATTTTAAAAAAAAATAAAATTATTATTTAATTTTTATTTAATTAAGCTTAATTTAGCTTAATTTAATTTAAATAAGCTTAATTTAAAGAAATTTAATTTAAATATTTAATTTATATTAAAGTTATTAAAATAATAAAAAACTTTTTTTTAATAAAATTTAATTTTTAATATATAATTATAAGTTTTTTTAATTATATAATAAATAATATATTATTATTTAATATAAAAAAAGTAATTTAATAATTTATTATTATTATAATTTAAAAATTTATAATAAAATTAAAAAATAAACTTATTTTATTATTATAAAGTAAAACTTTATAATTAATAATCTTTATATTTAAATAAAAATATAAATTATTTAAATATTATATATAAAAAATTATAATTAATATAACTTATATTATAATATTATAATATTTAAATATTTTAATAAAGAAAATAATTAATATTATTATATTATTAAATATAAAAATATAATAATAATAAACTTTATAAATATAATTTAAATATTTTATTAATTTAAAAAAATATATTATTTATATATAAAATTAAAATAAATTTATAAAATAAGTTTTATAAATATAATTTTATTATATTAAAAAATAAAATAATATTTTTTAATAAATTTATAATATTTTTTAATATTTATATAATAATTTTAAAACTTATTATAATTATTTTAATATTATTAAAATAAATATAATTTTAATTAATTTAAATATATTTTATAAACTTTAATTTTAAAATATTATAAAGCCTTAAATCTTTATTTATTTTATTTAAATTATAAATATTTTAAATATTTTAATAAAATAACTTAATATTATTTAAAAAATATAAAATATTTAAAAATTATTTTTTAAAAAAAAATATTTAAAATAAAAATAAAAATATTTTTAAATTAAAAATATATTTTTTTTTAAATAAATAATAACTTTAAAAACTTTAAAATTAAAATTATAATTAAAAATAAAATTTTATAATAAATAGCTTTAAAAAGTATTAATATTTTAATTATTATTAATTAAATTAATTAAATTAATTAAATTATAAAAATAAAAATAAAAATAAAAATAAAATAAAATAAAATAAAAAATAAATAAGCTTATTTAAATTATTTTCTTTTATTTAAAAAAATATAATAAAGATTTTATTTTTAATTATAATAATAATATTATTAAAAAAATTAATTACTTTAATTATAATTAATTAAAATATTATATTAATTATTATTAATATAATTTTTAAATTTTAAATATATATTTTTATACTTAATAAATAATATATGCCTTTTTATTAAAATATATACTTTTATATTAAAATATATATATTTATATTAAAATATATATTTTCTTATAGAAATTTAATATAATTAGGTTTAATTAATACTAATTATATATATAATATATAAAATAGTTTAACTTAATTAAGTTAAATTAAGTTAAATTAAATTTATTATTAGATAAACTTAATTAAGTTAAATTAACCTAGGCTTAATTATAATAAGGGATAAATTTAATTAAGTTAAATTAATTTAAGATAAATTATTTTATAAATTAAATTTAATTAAGTTGAATTAGCTTAAGCTTAAATATAATAAGGGATAGATTTAATTTAATTAAATTAACTTAGGCTTAAATATAATAAGGGATAAATTTAATTTAATTAAATTAATTTAAGGCTTAAGCTTAAATATAATAAGGAATAGATTAAATTAAGTTAAATTAATTTAAGGCTTATTATAATATAAATTAAATTAGATTAAGTTGAATTAATTTAAGGCTTATTATAATATAAATTAAATTAAATTAAGTAGGTTAAATTTAAATATATTATTAGTTTAATATAATTTAATTTACTATATATATATTTAATTCTATTATTAATTAGAATTTAATAAATTATATAATATTTAATTATATATTAATTTTAATTATAATATATATATTATTATAATATTCTTATAATACTTATAATGATTTAATATATTATTTAATTAATTTATAAGAATTACTTATTATTAAAGAGTTATATAATATTACTTAATAATAACGCTAATTTATATTTAAATAAAGATATAAGTATATTATATAATTTAATAATCTTTATATTATAATAAAAATATAGAAAATAAAACTAAAGACTTAAGGTTTAAAGTGTAAAATTATAATTATTAAATTATTTAATAGTAATTTTAAGGCTATAATAAGGTTAAGGCTATGCTTTTAAGCGTAGATTACTTAGTTTTATATTTTATATTCTTTTATTTATTTTATAAAGTTATAATATATAGTTTTCTTTAAATATTATTTTATAAAGATTATAAGTATATTTCTTAATATAGTTAACTTTTTTATATTTTTAATAAAAATATATAGCTTATGGCTTTTAAGGGCTTTTAAGATATATTATTTATATTAATAAGCTTTTTTTTTTTATATTTAAAGTAAATATAAATAAGGCTATAGGAATTTTATTATAAGGTTTATTATAATTATTATAATAAGTATTATTATAATTATATAATTATTATAAGTATTTTCACTTTTTATAGCTAATTTAATAATAATTTTATATTTAAATCTTATTTTTATTAAAAATATTATTTAATATAACTTAGCTGCCTTTATATATTAAAATTATATATTTTAATTTATATATTTTAAATTATATTTTTATATTCTTTTAATATATTATTTAATTAATTTTATATATTAATTTTTTTTTATAAGTTATTTTATTTTTTTTAGTTTTCTTAATTTATAATTATATATATATTAATAATACCTTTATTTATAAATATCTTAGCTTTTATAATATCTTTATTATTATAATAAAAAACTATATAAACTTTTTATTTTTAACTTACTTTACCTTTTATTATATTTATCCCTTTAATTAAGTTAATATATTAGTTTTTAAAAGCCTGCTTTTTTTTTTATAATTATTAATATATCTTAATTTTTATAAGGTAGCTATAAAGTAATCTTTTATATAAATTATAATTTATATAATTATCTTAAAATTAGCTTTTTTATATATATATAAAGTATTATTTAATTATTAACTTAAGGGTGTTTTTTATTAGCGGTAATATGTAAATTATAAGATTAAATATAAATTATATATTATATATATTCTTAAGTACCTGCTGTTTTTTTTATTTTTTAATTTTTAATAAAGTAACTTTATTATCTTCTCTATTTACATTAGCTTATATTAATATATATTAAATGTTATATAAATAATATAAGCTTTTATATAAAAAAGGTAATATATATAAGGATATTTATTAAGCTTATTAAAGTAATATTTAATAAGAAAGTTTAAAAGCTTTTAAATTAAATTATCCTCTTTAAGTTATATATATTACTTTTTAAAAGTCTTTTATTATTAATCTTATATAAACCTTTTAACTATTTAATAGTTATATAATAAGTTATATATAGGAATATATTAATTATATTCTATTTATCCCTTATTTATATTATAATTAAAAGGTTTTATAATATAATTTTATATATATAATATATTTATATTTACATATATTAGTTATAGCTAGTGTTTATTAGTTTTTAATAATATTATATTTCTTAATATATATTATAAAATATACTTTATTATTATATTTAAATATAATATAAATAATAAGGCCTTAAAACCTTCTTTAAATATAATTAAAGGATTAAATTAGTTATTTAAAGTAGTATATTTTAAGTTATTAAAAGAAAATATTATAATATTATATTTAAAGTTATTAAAAGAAAATATTATGTAATTAAGCTATAATGTCGCTAATATTATTAATAGCTATATTTTATATAATAGTTATTAAGCTATTAATATTAAAAATAATATATATAATATAAAGGATAATATATATAAGGTAGGGAATAACGTATATAAGGAAGGGGATAATGTATTTAGCATTAATGCTTTGTTATTTATTATTATAAGTATAATAATTACTTTTTATAGCTGTTTAAACTGCTTAGCTAATTTATTTATTATTAACTTTATTATATCTTTATATTATTTTTTATATATTATTTTAGTACACTTTTATTTATTAAAATATACTTTATAAGCTTAATTTATTAACTTATAAAGTTATTTAAATATAAGCTTATTAATATATTTTATAATTATTGCTTTAATACACCTTAATTAAACGATCTTATTAAGTTTTAATCTTTTTAGCTAAGCTTCTTTTTATAATATTAATACCCTTATTTTAATATTATGTATTTTTCTAAGCATTTAAACGATATTAATTAAGTTATAGCTTTTAATAATAATAATTAAGGAAATATTATTAATATTTAATCTTTTAATTATTATTATAATTATAATAATTAGGCTATTATTATTTTTTTACTTCTTTATAATAATGTTCTTATTAATTATATTATTATATAATATATTATAATTAATGATATTTACTAATTTATTTATATCTTTTTTAGATATTATAAATATAATACCTTTATTAATATTATAAAGCTTGCTTATTTACTTTTATATTAACTTATAAGCTTTACTTTTATAATAACTAAGCCTTATAATAACTTTAAGTACCTTATTTACTTTTATTAAATAAAAATTATAATATTTATATAAGAGCTTATTATATTACTTTTATATTTTAATAAGTAGCTTATTTTAAATTTTCTTTTTAAAATATTTAGTTATATTAATAAATATTATATTTATTAGGTATAATTATTTTAAAGCTAAGACTTTTATATTATTATATATATCCTTATATTTATACTTATTATTATTATTTATTTTATTAAATAATACGTTATAAGCTTTATTTATTATTATAAGTATTATAAGATTCATTAAGTTTATTTAGCTTGCTTAAACTTTAAAGGTAAGTAGTTGTATTATCTTTAACGTTATTAGTATAATAATTATAATCCTTTCTTTATTTTCTTATATATTTTTTATTTAAATAAGGCTTATAATATTTAACTTTTATAACTTTATTTAAGTATTATTAAGAAGTATATTAGTAAGCTATATTAAGATTATAATATTAATAAGGTTAAATAAGGCTAATATTATATATATTATGCTTTTATTAAAGCTTATTAGCGTAATATATAATATATTATTAGTCTTAGGGTTAGTAATTATTATTATAATATTTTATTGTTTTTCTTTATAGCTTTATGCTTTTTTTTAATAGTGTTTTTATTATATTTTATAGTTTTATTAATCCCTTAAATATATAAGTAATATAATTATAATATTATTTTAATACTTTATTAGCTTTATTTTTATTAAATTATTTTCTTAGCGGTCTTATAATAGCTATTAACTTATTAATTAAATTAAACTTTATATAAAAGGTTTTTAATATTATTATTTATTTTTAAAAGATAGTTTTATTATTAAATTTAATAATATAATATATTTTTTTAATATATTTTAAGTAGCCTAAGGCCTTTTTTCTTATAATATTTAAGTTATTATTATTATTTATAATTTATATTATTAACCTTATAAAATAATTATTTAAGTACTTTTTATTAAAATACTTATAGCTAAATATAATTAATATATATTAAAGCTTATAAATAATAAGCTTATATTAAATGTTATTTTTTATAATTGCCTTAACGTTTTATAATAGCTTTATATTTATAATGAATTTTAAGTTATTTATTACCTCTTTTAATATTATAAAGCTATTAAGCTTATCTTTTTTATATAACGAAAGACCCTTAATATAAAGGTATTTAAAAAAAGGCTAAATAATAGATATTTATAATATAATTAAATAGCTGTTATAATTATATAGCTTCTTTTATATAAACTTACTTTTTTTATTATTAAATTATTATAATAATTTATTTTAAATTATCTTAAATATAATGCCTTTATTATATATAAATATATTTCTTAGCTTATTTAATATAATATTTATACTTTTTAAAGTGATGGCTTTTATTATATAGGGAGACTAGCTATTACCTTAAAAGAATAATAAAAGTATTAACTTTTATATTTAAGTAATTAGCTTAAAGTATTTATTAAATGCCTTTATATTAAATATCTTTTTTTTTTATTATTAATTTTTTAATATTTTATTTAATAATAATTAATTAATTAAATAGTTTTTATTTATTTAAGTTTATTTATTATTTTTAAACTTAGATATTTAATTATACTTTAATATATTATTATTACGTATATTAATAATATTTTTAAGATTTAATATTAATAAGTTATTTAATAGCTTATTTAATTTTATAAATATTAGCTTAGCTATAATACTTTTAAGCTTCTTAACGTTTACCCTTATTATATTATTTATATTTTTTACTTTTAAAGTTATATTAAATATAATAAGCTTAGTTTTATCTTTATTTTACTTTATTATAACATTAAATAACTTATTTTTTTATTACTTTACTTATATTTACTTTATAATAAATACCTTAATTAAAGATAATAAATAATTTACCTTTATAAAAGGATATATTATTTTATATATAATTACTTTTAAGGTTTTTAGTTTATTTATTAAATTATATTAATTTAATTACTTTAATAAATATACTTTATTATAAATCTATAATTTATTTAACTTAATTAAATCTAAATAATTATATTAAATTATTTATATTTAAGAAGTTATATAATATTTAAGCTTATTTATTTATATTATTTTAAAATAAATATAAGTAATATATTATTATTAAATATACCTTTATTATTATAATATGTTTTTCGTTATATTTCTTTATAAACTTTTAATAGCCTTTATTATTAATATTAAGGATTATTATTATAAAGTATAAAATTAAATTTAAGTGGTTTTTTAAAAGTTTATAGTTTAATAAAGCTATAATTATATTATATAATAGCTTCTTAATATTAAAATTTAATATATTATTTATAAAAATATCTAGCCTTTTTATATAATTCTTTTACTTAAATATAAGCTATATTAATACGTTATTATCCTTTTATGCTTATATTATAATTATATATTTAAGAATCTTAAAGTAAGTTAATATATAAAATTATATATATTTATTTATAATATTAACTTTAAATTAATTTATTATATAAAGTAAATCTTTATCTTTTTTAATTTATAATTATTATAATATATTATTAAATTTATTAATAAGCTTATCTTTAATATTATTTATAAAAAACTTAGCTATTTTTTAAGCTTTTTTAAATAATATATTAAATTAAGGGTTTTTAATAATATTTATTAATACTTTAAGGTTTTAATTATTAAAATATTTTATAAAGCTTATTATATTAATAAAGGGGTTTAAATTAATATATATATTATTATTAATTTTATTAAGAAGCTTATTTATCTTTTTTTAAAGCTTTATTACTTTTTTTATAAAGTTTATATTATTAACCTTAATATATTACTTTATTATTATAAAAAGCTTATAATTATTATTATAATATAATATTTATATAATATATTTATTATAATTTACTTAATAATATCTTTAAACTTAAATTATATTTTTATATACCTTATTATAATCTTAATATTAATATTCTTTTTTTTTATTTATATTTAAAAAAGTTAATAAGTTTATTATTTATTTTAATAATAACTTTATTAATTATAAATTAATATTTAATTTTTTTTTATTATTATTTATTAATATAATATTATATTTAATTATAATTTAATTAATATAATTATTTAATATATCTTTATTTTAATTATAAGTAATTATATAAGTTTTAAAATAATTTAATATATAATTTTATTTATATATAATTAAATTATTATATAACTTATAAAAAATTATATTAAGGCTTAGCTTAAATTATAAAGCTTTAAAATATAAATTTATAATAAATCCTTAAATAATTAATCTTAATTATATTAAAAAAAAGTTAGGGTTAGGGTTAGGGTTAGGGTTAGGGTTAGGGTTAGGGTTAGGGTTAGGGTTAGGGTTAGGGTTAGGGTTAGGGTTAGGGTTAGGGTTAGGGTTAGGGTTAGGGTTAGGGTTAGGGTTAGGGTTAGGGTTAGGGTTAGGGTTAGGGTTAGGGTTAGGGTTAGGG
>JACDXY010000026.1:0-26111 GCA_013842865.1 Diaporthe sp. NJD1
TAACCCTAACCCTAACCCTAACCCTAACCCTAACCCTAACCCTAACCCTAACCCTAACCCTAACCCTAACCCTAACCCTAACCCTAACCCTAACCCTAACCCTAAGTAACCCTAACCCTAAATAATTAACCTATAATTTGCACTGCTTTTATAATTAATAAGATATATAAGTTTTAAGGTATAATATTATATTATATTAATTTATATTTATATTTTTATAATTATCTTTATATTTTATTTTTCTTTTAATTATTTTAAAAAATATATTATTTACTTTATAATAGCCTTAAGGCTTAATATTATTTATTTTATAATCCTTATTAATATTTTAAATAAAATATTTATATTTATAATTATACTTTAATTTCTTTAATAATATATTCTTTATAATAATACCTTTTATTTATTATTAAATTTAATATTATTTATTTAAACCTTTTTTTATATTTAAATTTAAATTATTTTAAATTTATATTATTTCTTATTTAACTTTAATATAATTTAATATTATTTATATATTAATTATATATTTAAAAGATTTAAATATAGCTATTCCTTTAAATTATCTTAATAATAAAATATTATAGAAATTTTATTATAAGATTTTATAATAAGCTTAAAAATTAAAAAATACTTTATATAATATTTATAGCTTTATAAATCTAAATAAGATATTAATAATAACTAATTATATAATATTATCTTTTTATAAAAAAAATATATAAATAAAATTATTATTAATTAATAATATAAAAAACTATTATAAAGATTCTAAATTAATAACTTATTAAGTTTTAAAATCATTAAATAAAACTTTATTATTAACTTATAATCCTTATAAAAGGGCTATTTTAATAATAATAATCTCTTTTAATAATAATTTTTTATAAAATTAATAAATAACTTAATTATAATAAAACTACTTATTTACCTTATTAATATACTAAATATATTTACAGCTTATTTAAATATATTTATTAAGCATTTAAAATATTACGCTTTATATTAAGTTAAAGTAAATATTAATATAATTAAAAAGTATTAATTTATAATTAAGCTATATATAAGGGTATTAAGTATTTTTATTAAAAAAGACTTTAAAAAACTATTAATTAAAAATAAATACTTTATTTAGCTTAATAACTTTATATTATTATTAATAAATAAGGGTAGTTATCTTAATGCTAATTTATTTAAAAAAGTTAATTATAATATAGCTAAAATTATAGCTATTAAAAAAGGAAATTACTTTATTAATAGTTTTAATTTTTAAATATTTATATCTTTTTAATATAATTATTTTTATTTAAATATTTAAAAAGATTTAATATTTATAATAAAATTAAATAAAGATTAATATCTTATAATATATATTAAAGTAATAAGATATTTTTATAATATATAAAAGGTTATAATCTTAATAGGGTTAAAGGATTATATAATAATTATAATATTTTTATATTATAAAAGGGAAGCTATCCTTTTCAATATACTTTTATCTATATATAACATTAAGCAGGTAGTTGCCTTATATTTATTAATTATTAAAACTTTATTTAATAATATTATTAAAAGCTAATTATTAAGCCTTATAAATATTTTAAGGTAGAAATTAACTTTAAATAATTATAATATATATTTATTATTAAGACTAAGAGATAAGTTATAAAATATAAATTATTATAATACTTATAAAAGTTTAGCTATTACTTTATAACTTTATTTAGCTTTAAAGGAAGTATATAATAATAAAAAATATTTATTAAATTAAGTATTAATAAATATATATTTAGTTATAAATAAGCTAGTTAAAATAATTTATAAGAATAATATTAATCTTATTAAATATATATCTAAAGGAAAAAATTAAAATTCATTATAATAAATTTATTAAAATTATAAATTATAAGTTTTCTATATTAAGTTTTTAATTAAAATTATATTTATAAGATTTATATATAAAGAATATTTAAATATTCTTTATATAATTAATTATATAATAATTAATCTTAAGCTATTTATATTAATAATTTATAATGCTATTAAAAGTAGTTTTTACTTACCTTATTTATATAATTATTATAAAATTATTATTATTTTCTTATTTATAAGTTATAATTATATTTAAAACTTATTATTATTAGCCTTATATTATTTTACTTTTTTTATATTAATTATTTAAATATTTATTATTATATAAAGAGATTAAATATATATTACTTAAAAAGTATATAATTATATATTATATAAAAGCTTTGTTTTTATATTATTACTTTTTATTTTTAAGGTTACTTTTTATTTTACTTTTTTTTTTTTTATTTATAAATCCCTATATATTTTAAGATAATTATCTTATTTTATACCCCCTTTTACCTCTACCTATTTATTATTATTTTTTTTTAATTTTTAATTTTTATTTTATTTTCTTTTTTCTCTTATTATCCTTTTTATTTCCTTTATTTTACTATATCCCCCTTTTATTTTATTTTATTATTTTTATTTTATAAATAATAAAAATTCTAAACCCTTTATTTTAAAAATAATTAAGATTATAAACTATTTTATTAATTATAATAGCATAAGTTATATAAGAATAAAACTTTTAAAGTTAGCAAGATATTTAAAAATTAATATTATAAAGCATTACTTTTCTAAGTAACCTTAAATTTATTTTCTTATTTTATTTATTTTTCTTAATATTCTTTATATATTATTAATTTTCTTTTTTTATTTCTTATTCTTTTCTTTTATTAATAGCGTTTTTTTATTTTATTTTTTTAATTTTAATATTTTTTAATTTAATTATTTTAGTTTTATAAATCTTTTTTTTTATTTTTCTCTTAATTTATATTATTATCCTCCTTTTTTTAATAATATTATTATTAAGTATAATAAATATAATAAGTTTAGCAATTTACTTAGTAAAATTAAAATTAATAAAGTTATTTATTACTATTATAATTACTATTAATCTTTCTAGTTCTTACTTTAAAAGCATTAAAAGTATTAAATAAATATTTAAATATAATATTTATTATCCTTTAATAATTAAACCCTTAGGTTATTAAATATATTAAGATAAGCCTTAATATTTATAATATTATTAATAAATTATAATATTAAAGGTATTATTTATATTTAAGTAAATAAAGTAAATTATAATAATATTAAATTATAATTAAGGAGCTTATATTTTACTTAATTTATATTTAATATTTTTATATTTATAATATAAAACTTAAATATATACTTTAATATTAATTACCTTTATAAAATAAAATAAAATATTTTTTAAGTATATAAAACTTTTAATTAATTATTTTAATATTTTTTTTATATAATTTATTATTACTTTTTTTTTTTTATAAATATATTTAAAAGCTTTTTAATTTTAAAATATAATAATTAAAATATTATTCTTTAAAGTTTTAAACTTAAGTAAGTAAGCTTTTAAGGCAATACCCCTTCTTATCTTTCTTTCTTTTATTTATTTTTTTTTTTTTTTTTTCTTTTCCTTTTTTTCTTTTCTTTCTTTTCTTTTCCTTTTTTTTTATTTCTTTTTTTCTATTTCTTTTTTTTTTTTTTTTTTTTTTTATTCCTTTTTTTCTTTTTCCTTATTTTTTTTTCTTTTTTTCTTTTTTTTATTTTCCTTTTTTTCTTTTTTCTTTATTTTTTTTTCTTTTTTTTCTTTATTTTTATTCCTTCTTTTCTATTTCTATTCTTTTTTTTTTATTCCTTTTTATCTTTTTTTCCTTCTTTTCTTTTCCTTTTTTTTTATTCCTTTTTTTTTATTCCTTCTTTTTTATTTTTTTTTTTCTTTTTTTTCTTTTTTATTCCTTATTTTCTTTTTTTCCTTCTTTTTTTTTTTTCCTTTTTTTTTTTTTTTTTTTTTTTTCTTTTTTTCCTTCTTTTCTTTTTTTCTTTTTTTTCTTTTTTTCCTTTTTTTCTTTTTTTTTTTTTTTTTTTTTTTTTCTTTTTTTTTTTTTTTTTTTTTTTTTTTCCTTTTTATTATTTTCTTTTTATTTTTTTTATTAAAATATAATAAATTTAATAAAATACTCTTATTTTAGGCCCTTTAACTATTAAATAAGCTTAATATTAATAATTAATAGCTATAAAAAGAAATTTTAAAATAATATAAATATATAGCTAGTAAAAAAAGAAATTATATTAAAGAAAAAATAAAAGTATTAAAAAAAAAAATAATATTTTATAATTATAATCCTTTTAAAAAATAAATATTTAATTTTAATTTAATTAAAAACTAACTTTAAAAGTTTAAGTAATATTTTAAATTATATTTAATAATTATAAAAAAGCTAAAAGGTATTAATAAGAATAATATTTTATTTTTTAACTTTAATTTATATTTAAATAAAAATAAATTTAAATTAATTTAAGCTAAGGCTAATAACTTTACTTTCTTTATATTATTTAAAGGTAACTCTTTAAATAATAATATATATAAAAAAAAGCCTTTTATTAATTTTAATAATATTTTTAATAATATTAAAAATTTAAAAAAAAAAAAGTATAATAATATAAGAAAGATTAAAAAAGAATTATAAAAAAAAATAAAAAAGGAATAAATTTTTAATAATATATAATTAATTATTTTATAAAGTTAATTTAATAAGGCTAATATATTTAAAAGATTTAAAAAAATAAAAGTTTTACTTTTATAAATATTTAATAATATATTTTAAATTAAATTTCTATAAGTTAATATTAATAATATTAATAAGGTAAAAATTAAAAATAAGCTTATTAAGATTAATATAACTAAAAGTATAAATAAAAAAGTTAATTAAATAATATTAAAAATACTAGCTAGCAGTAATAATAATAATATTAATAATAAAAATATTAAGTTATAATATTAATATTATATTAAAGCTATACTTTATCTTAACTTTAATAACTTTATTTATAAATAGCTAAGTTAATATTAATTTAAATAAAATTAAAGATATAAATAATACCTTATCTTTAGCATTATTTTTATTTCTTATCTTTTAAATTTAAGATTAAATAAAGCTAAAGTAAGAAATATATTAATAAATAAATCTTAAAAAAAAATAAAAAGTTAGTTTTATATAAAAAGCTAGAAATTTAAGCTTTATTTTAATAATACCTTAGCTTTTTAATATTATATCTTAATATCTTTATATTAATATAAGTAATATATAGCTTAGTTATTATATACTTAGTTATAGTAATATATATAAGTATTATAATATTATTAAATAACTTATATATTAACTATTATATATTAAAACTTCTTAGTAATAAGTAGGGGCTCCCCTTTTTTATCTTTAATCCCTATAGCTTATATAAGCTTATAATAATAATTATAAATATTTTTAATTTTAATATTTAATAAATATTTAAGGGTTATTAGCTCTTTTAGGAAAATATATTAATAATTAATATTATAAGGGTATTATTTTAAGTTTAAATATATTATAAGGCTAGCTTTTTAAATATAATTTAATAAGATATATATAGGGTAACTTAAGATATTTTAGGCTATCTACTTACTATTATTATTATTATTATTATTACCTTAGCTTAAGCTTTTAATAAAGTTATTAATTAAATTATTAATATTTATAATAAAAGGAAGGGTATTAATCTTAGCTAAAAATAAATATATATATATTATTATAAAGTATATTATTAATAAAATAAATAATATATATATTAAGTTTATAAGTATATAAGCTATAATTAATATAGTTAAGAAGTATTAGAAGATTATAGTTAATAGCTGCCTTAGCTACTTTAATAATTACTTTATTAAAGTAAAGCTTTTTAATTAAATAGCTCTTATAAAAAACCTTTTTCTTTTTATTAAATATATTTATTAAAAGAAAGCTATATTAATAATTTTTAAGAACTACTTATTAAAGCTATAAAATTATTTTAAAGGATTTATTTTTAATAAAAAAATAATAAGATTATATTTATTTAAGGTATTTTTATTATATAAATAATAAGGATTAAGCTTAATATCTTACTCTTTTTTTTTTATAAAGCTTTTATATTAATTTAAAAAGATAAAGTTAAAGATATTAAGGATATTAAAGTTCTTAAATTTAGAGATTAAGCTAATATTTTTATAGCCTTAATTCTAAGGATTTTGCTATATATCTTTATTAATATTAAAATAAGAATTATAAAGATTTAATATAAAAGAGCTAGGGTTTATATTAAAGTTTAGAGTATTTTTATAAAGGCTTATTATACTAGCATTACCTATAGGCTAGTTTATGCTTATTAAATTAATATTAAAATATTAAAATTAATTAAAAGCCTAGCTTGAATTAAGTATTATGCTAAGAGCTATTTAAGATTTAGCCTAGCTTATTATATTAGCTGCTTAATAAGTTAAGTAAAATTAGTACTTAATTATATTAGCTTTAGTTTTAATATTAATTTAATTATATATATTTTTAAAAAAAGATAAGTTATTATAAGGTATGTTATTTATAGAATATTCTTTATATAAGTATAATTATTTAAAGGTAAATAGATTTTAAAGATTACTTAAAATATTTCTAATATTACTTATATTAAGATAAAGAAATTAGTTATAGCTAAGTCTTAAAAAAGTTTTTTAAAAAATAATAAACTTATTATTAAAATAAAACTTATTATTCTTATAAATTATTATAAAAAGGTAAGTTAAAAAAAGATTTAAAAGTTAAAGACTTTAAATAAAAGTTAAAGTTAATAACTTAATAGCTTATAAAAAATATTAAGAATTAAAAGATAATAATAAGCAGGATAATAATTAATATAAGGCAAGTAGAGGTAGATTAAACAAGCTGCTTATAAATAAACATTCTAAAATAATATAATTAAAGTATAATAATTATATTAATATAAAAGATTTATAGCTTATATATTTTTATATAAGAGAAGCTTAAATTAAAAGGTTTTAAGGTATCTTTAAATTTAAGATATTTATATTTAAAAAATATTATATATCTTAATATTTAATAATAATAAAGACTTTATTTAAAGTAGTATTATTATTTAGAAAAGTAATATTATTAAGTATAAGCTATATTAATAATAAATTAAAGAAGCTTTAGCCCTTAACTTTAAGATTAAGCTTAACTTATTTAAGGAGCAAAGATTAGAAATTATAAGTATAATAAAAGCTAGGATTTATTTATATATAAGTAGAAAGAAAAAACTTTATTACAAGCATATTACCTTATTTTAAAAAACTATTTATTTTTTTAATTCCTAACTTATCTTAGCTATTTTAACTTAATTTTAATTATTAAAAATTCTTTTTACTCCCAAGGCTATAGCTTAATTAATTTAGTTTTTTATAAGCTAGGTTTATATCTTTTAATAATACTTAAACCCTCCTTATATACTTTATTAAAATTATACTTAGTAAATACCTTTATATATTTATTTAAAATTAGCTTTAACTTAAGCATCTTATTATTCTTTTTTAATTTACTTAATAATACATTTATAATCTTTTTAATATTATTAGTATATATAAAAGAGCATTTTTTACCCTTAATATAATAAAGATAGTTAATATATATATTTAATTAAAATCCCTAGATTAAATAATATTTAAAAAAAGGAAATATTATAAGCACTAAGCTATTAAAGGTAGATAAAAAGTTGCAGCTTATATATAAAAGGCAGTAATTATAAGGGCTATATATATGCTAATTAAAAAAAGCAATAAAGAGGTTAATATTATAATAAATATTATTATTGCAATAAATTAAAGATATATATTATTTATAAAAACCCTTATTTATTCTTTTAATAAAGATATTATTAATACCTATCTTAATAAGTATTTAGATATTTTAATAAAAAAAGTCTTTATTATCGTAATTAAAAAAGGGTAAAAATAGCTTAGTTAAAGCCTTAGTCCTTAATTTATTTATTAGAGATTATAATAAATATTATTTATAGCTATATTTCTTAAGCTTATAGATATTAATACTCTAAGTAAACGCGTTATAAAGCTTGCTTTCTTATATATAGCCCTTAAGAAGGACTTCCTTATTAAAAAAGGAGGTATAGATTTTATATAACTTGATAATATTAATATAATTAAAATAAAAAAGGGACTTAGTATTAATAAGCTTAAATAGCAAAGTAATATCATAGCTTTTAAAGTGTATAACTATCTTCTTTCCCTTTTTCTTATTAAATAATATTTTAATTTTATATTTATATAGCTTTATTAATAATATAAGGATTATAGTAATCCTAAGCAGGCCTTAATATTTAATTAGTTTAAAAAAAAAGGAGGCATAAAGTATTAAAAAAGAGAGAAGAAGTTAGTAAGTTAAAAAAAGCAATAATTAACTTAATTAATTAAAAGAAAACTAGCTTAATAGCTAGTTAATTTAAAAAGGATATATTATAAATAAATAGAAAAAAATAGACTATTAATAACTTATTAAAAGAAAGGATAACCTTTTAAGGAAGTAAGTTAAAGAACAACTTATTTTAACCTTAAAAAACTAATTAAAATAAATAACTTTTTTCTTCTTTTTAATATAAAAATTATTAAACTTTAATTTAAGCTTACTCTTTTTTTATATTTTAATAACCTTATAATTAAATAAAGGTTTATTATTTTTTAATTCTATTAATTCTTATTTATATAGTAGCTAAGTTTAATAAAAGTTATAACTTAAAAAGAGTTTAATATTAACATATTACTTATAATACTTTTTTTATTTTTATAGCTAATTATAATTAGCTCCTTTCTTTTAACTTAGCTAATCTTTATCTTTTATATTTAATAAACTTAACTATTTATATAATAATCCTTAAAAATATAAATATATAAACTTAATTTTATATCCCCTTTATTACTTACTTTATCTACCTTTAATATATCTCTTTATATTTAATTATACTTAATTAAAAATAATAATAAGTTAATTTAAAGCTTAAACCTTAAAAAAAAGATAAGCAAGCCTAAGAATTAAGTCCCCTTTTTATTAATTTACTACTCTTAATTTTAATATAATACTACCTAGTATAAAGCTCATGCTCCTTAATAAAGAAATAATATTAATTACTAGGCTTTTTACTCTCCCCTTTTATTTAAATTATAGTAATTTAAAGTATTTTATTTACTTTTTAAATCCTATTAATATATATAACTACTACGATTTCCTTTATAAAAGAAATATAGACCTATCTTAAGATCTTTTTAAAACTTAAATTCTTAATAATAAGCTATAAATTAAATATTTATAGCCTAAAGAGTATACTCTATAACCCCTTTTTTTTAACTTTAAGTAAATAAAGAGGCTTAAGTAATTAGCTAAAATAATAAAAAAGTATTTCCTAAAAATTAACTCATATCTTTAACTTTAATTACTAGCTAAATCAAACAACTTATAATATAAGTACTTTAATACTCTATTAATAAACCTTTATAATATAAAAGGCCTACTTACTTAAAACTAAAAGCTTAAAACTAACTATATTATAGCTCTTATTTACTAGTAAATAATTAATTATACTAATATTATCTTTATTATTAACACACTACTTATTTATAATTAATTTCCTTATCCTAGGTTTACTTAAAAGAAATTAAAGCCCTAGCATTAATTTATTATAATACTTATTTATATTCCTAGGCACTAAGTGCTAAGCATTTATCATTATAACACAAGACAGCTAAGCATTATAAATACTTATCTTAACATCTAGAAAAATAATATATAATTTTTAATTCTTAGAAATATACTTATAATATACTTAAAGGCTAAACTACTAGTAGAGGATTTAAGCAGCGACTTATAGGTAATCTAAGTTAATATTACTATATAAAATAACTTAATAAACTATAGCTAATATATAGCTAATTATATAGCTTTCTTTTTTTACTAGAATTAAAGCATAGAAAATTAGGATTTTTAAGATTAAATAAAGTCTATTATTAGCAATAACCAGCCTATTAAAATGCTTAAAAAAGAGGCAATAATTATTATATAAATATTTACTATTTAATTAAAGCTTAATAAGATAAGCTACCCTTTACAGCAGCTAAATAATATACTAATTATTAACTTTAACTATTATAAAAAGCTTAAAAAAAACTATAGTTACTTATCTTAAGAGGAGATTATATAAAAAAAGCTAAGCTTAATAATTTATATAAACTAAGAGATAATAATAATAAGGCTTCTAACGCCTATTATAATAAAAGCATTATTTAAATAAATAAATAAGATAAACTTATCTAGGCTTATTAATTATAAGATATTATAATGCTATAAGTTAAATATACTACTTAAGAAAAACCTAATAATAATTAATATAAAAGTAAGAGCTAAAAAGGTTTTATAACTTAATAAAGAAAAAAGCTTAAGAATTTATAAAAACTTATTAAAAACCTTATCCCTCTTAATATAATTTAATAAAGATTAAGTAGTTAAAAAGAAGTTAGATTTAAACTTAGATAATAACTTTTTTACTAATAAAAGCAAATTAATTACACTAAGCTTTTAAATAGGGTCTAATTAAAACTCCTTAGCATAGCCTAAGATATTTAAATTACTTAAAAAAAAAAAAAGTTTAAATTAAGAGTTAGCTAATATAATAGATATAAATAATATATCTAAAGATGTAAAGGAAATAATATTAAGGAAAAAAAGCTTAGTATTTTATTTCTCTAATCCCAAGGTATATAAAAAGCTTAATAAGAAAAATATAATAATTAAAAGCTATAATAATTAAGCATAAAAATTTATAAATATAATTATAGCAAGAGTATAAATCTTAATACTTATTATTAAAAATAAGCATAAAGAGTAGGGATTAATTATTTATTACTAAGTTAAGAAATAAAATAACTACATCTCTTTAAAGAACTAAATTAAAGCTTAGGCACAATAAGCTTAAAATTAGGAAAACTAGTAAATTAAAAGTACATAAAAGCAATAACATAAGCTAAGAAATAATTTTAAGATAATTAAAGGTTAATAGTTATCTTATATGCCTTTATAATACTTATTATATAAATAGCTATAAAGAGGTATATTGCAGGATATAATATAATAATAGCTTTTCTTTAGCTATAAAAATGCTAAGTAATCTTTTATTACTTTAAAATTTAAAATAATTAACTATCTTATCTTTTATAAATATTATTCCCTTAAATCTTTCTTATAAAATACCTGCATTATATACTTTATTTCTCTTATTCCCTTTCTTATATTAAAGCTTTTTTTTCTCCTTAAATTAAAAGTTAATAAAACTAACTATATAAAGTATAAAAAGGTACTTATTATAATAATATAAAAAAAAATAAAAAGTACTTACTACTTTAAAAAATAAGAAAATTTACTAAGAATTAAACTTAAATCATTAACTTTTAAAAGTTAATATCCTAACTATTAAACTATAAGGTCATTTAATTTCTTAGTAATAATAAGCATTATTAAAGAAAAAATAGAAGGTTTTATATATTAAGATTATTTATATATTATATAATATAATATATAAAGGTATTATTATAATCTTATATTTAATATATTTATTTATAATTAATTTATAATACTTTAAATAGTAATTTATAATAATATAAAAATTTATTAAATAAATTTAATTATTTTAAAATTAAGAAAATATTCTATAACTCTTAAAAGTTATAAGATAAACTAATAAAATATTCTAAAGATAAATTAAAAGCAAAGAGTTAACTTTTAGTATATTTAAATGTAATTTGCTAATAAATTATTAGATAATACTTTTTAATAAATTTTATATACTATTTCTTAAAATAATTTATATTAAACCTTTAGTATTTATTAATATTATAATATTAAGGGCTATTCTTAGTGAATTTAAAGTAGTTTTAAATTATATATAATTAATATTAATTAAGTATATTTAATAAAAGTATAATATAAAGTTATAAACTTAAATACTTTTAATTATATATATTATTTATATTATTTATAAAAGGTTGTTTATATACTTTAAGGAATGTTCTTTAAATAATTATAAATAATTACCTATATTTATTATAAAGATTTAAATAAAAGGTTATTTTAAATTAATATAAAGTTTCTAATCCTTATTATTTTCTATATTCTTAATATAATACTATTTCTTTTAATTATATTAAATATTATAAATAAGTAAATAATATCTTTAAATAGCAATACTTAGATATATTATTATATTTTAAGTATATAATTTATTTAAAAAGCTTTTTTATTATTACTTTAATTTAAAATACTTATTATTATAAAATATAAAAAGCAGGAATATTTTTATATTTAAAGGTTATAAGCTTAGTTTAATACTTATAAAAATAATATAATAAGTATAAAATATAGTTAAGTTAATATAAACTTTAATAGTAAGTTTAGTAATATAATAATAATAAGAATAATCTTTATATAAATATTTATAATAATAATTATAGAATTATTAATTAAAATATAATATATATACTTATAAAAAGTATAAATAATATATTATTAATAACTCTTATTATTAAAAAGATTATAAATAATAATAATAATAAAATAATTAATAAATATTAATATATTAAATTAAATAAATAATATAAGCCTTAATATATTATATATATATTATTATATAATTTATATATATATAGTTTAAGTTAATATCTTTCCTAAGTACTACCCTTCTTTAAAAGAGTAATACTAGGAGATTTAAATATAAATCTAGCTATATTATAAATCTATTAGCAAATAGTTTTATTTTAATAAATATAAAATAAAATGTATTAATTATAAATTAAAAATAAGTATATTTATAATAATAAAATAAAAGAATATTAATAAAGATAATTAATAAGGTATATATAATTTACTAAATATATAATAATTATAAAAGTAATATAATATATACTTATAAATTAAGATTCTAACCATACAGCCCCCCCCCCTTATTATTACACATAGGCATTAAATGAAATAATAAAAAATATTAAAAATAATAAAAATACTTAAAAAAGCCCCTATATAATAAAGCATGCTTATATGCTTTTTAGTAAGATTATAAGTTATTAGTATAATATAATTAATAATTTAATTACTAATATTTTTAAAAAAGCAGCTAATTTAATTCCCACTTAAATTAAAAAAAAATAAAAAAAAATATAATAAATTATTCTTTTATAAAAGAGGAGTAAGTTATAATTAAAAAGATAATATAGTTCCTAGGCTTAAATTAAAATAATAATTATAAGCTAATAATTTTAAAGATTAGCAGTAATAATACTATAGTACTTAAAAGTATTATAGATTAATTTAAGCTAAAACTAAGAGAGAATTATAACTATACTAGCTTTATTAAAAAACTCCTTAATTTACTAAGATATAATATTATAATTTTAATTTTAAAGAATATAATTAAGTTTAAAGTAATAAAAAAATAGGCATATTTTAATAAGATAAGGCTTTTAAGATTTAAGCTTTATAATTAGCTATTAATAATAATAATAGCTTAATATAATAAGAAATAAATAAAAAAATATAAAAAATATAAGAAAAATAAAAGTTGCTTATTTAAGGGTTGTTTAATAATGCTAAGCTATAAAAAGTTAGGATACATAGCTTATATAAAGCTTTATAAAGAAAATAAGAAGAATAAAAAGTATAGCTATTTATTTAAAACTTTAAAGTAAAGAAATATTATTTACTTAAATTAATAACTAAATTTAATAATTCTTTTTTAATATTTTAATATATTATAATATAACTTAATATTTAATATAATATTTCCCTCTTTTTTTAGCATAATAATATTAAATTAATTATTATTATTAACCCTTTTATAATAAAAAATAGTTTTAAATAAAATAACCTAGTTATATTTATCTTTTAATATTAATAACTTAAACTTATTAATCTTAATAATAATAAATATAATTTTAATATATATTTAAAAATCTTATTTATAAATTAAATTAATTTATACTTTTATAAATATTTAAAGTTAAGTTATTTATTTTATTATTTAATATATAATAAAGTTATATAAATAGTATAAGGGTTAATTAATATACATATACTTTAGTTTACATATGTTAATTATAATTCAAGGGGCTTTTATCTAAGCTACCCTTTAATTTATACTACTTTTAATATTAAAAAGCTAGTATTTATCTTTATTTAGTTAATAAATAAAGTTTTAAAACTAAAGCCATATATAAAGTATATATATATGCCCCTAAAATAAAATTATAAATATTAAAAGTATTTTTATTATTATAATATATAAAGTATAAATTCTAAGAGCTTTAGTACTTTAAATATTTATATTCTTTTTTAAATAAAAAGAAAGGGAGTTATAAATAAATTTAAATATATTTTATATACTTATATATAAAGTAAAAAAGTAGACTAAGAATTATGAAACTTATTTATAAAGTAAAATAAATTTAATAATAAAATATATATTATTTATTATACTTACTATTATATTATAAAGCTTACTAGAGTTTTTAATAATATTTCTTTTTAAACTTTATATATATATTAAAGCTATAGCAAGTAGCTTATAAAATTATAAATTTTATTTAATTTTAAAAGTTAATTATTACCTTATATAAATTTTCATTAAGAAAATTATATAAAGAAAGTATATACTAGCCTTCCTACATAAAGCAAGCAGCTCTTTTATAACTTTAAATAATTAATACTCCATTAAGTATAAAATAAGCTATAATTATTTTATATTAATAATATAAATATAGTTTATTAATATTTACTTAAGTTATATTAATTATTATAAAAGTTAATTAAAAATATATATTAATTATATTATTTTATTTCCTATATTAAATAAAAATAATAATATATAGAGATTTAAAAGTAAATAATTAAAGAATTATAAGTTATTAATTAATAATATATATATAATTTAATTATTATATATTTATTATATTTCTACATATATTAGGTTAAGGAAGATAAGCTATAGGCTTATTAGCAAAGTAAATCTAATAATCTTATAAATTTAAAAAATAAATAAGTTACTTTTAAGCTTTTTTATAAAAAAATATCTAGAAAGTTTAGTAAATTATATATAAAATAGCTGCTTAGGGCTTGCTAATAAGCTCTTATCTTTACTAAGTAAAATAATTTAATTTTTTTTTTTTTTTTTTAATAATTTAATATAAGTAAACCGGCCCATATATAATCTACCCCCTGCCCCTTAAATATAAGCCTCTTTTCACACTAAAAAGCTAGTTTTTTAAAGATTTATATCTCTATTAATATAATACTTATAATACTAAAGCCTTATTTTTCACTAAATAATTAAGTATAATATATAAAAAGAAATCTAAATAATATATATATAATTTTAATAAAAGTATATATTTATATAAACTAAGGTCTTAAGATTTATAGGTTATTATATAATATTTCTTAAAGTTTTTAATATTATTATAAATAATTAAATAAATTATATATATTTAAATTATATTATTCTTATAAATAAATAAATTAGAAATATATATAAAAAATAAATAGGATTAAATATAATAAAATAGTATATACTTATATAGTAAGTAATATAACTTCCTTAATAAATATTTATATAATAAAATATTAATGCTTATTTTTAAAGCTAAATAATATTTATAACTTTATAAGCTCTTAGATATAGCTTAAATACATATATAATATATATAAATATAATATTATTTAAATTTTAATAAATTATATTATATAATAATATAATTATAATATAAAATAAAATATTTCTTATTTATAATTACTTTTATTTAATAAAGGTTTCTTTAATTTAAAATATATCTTTTATATTATATATATATATATATATATATATAATACATATACTTAGCTTTAGCTTTATATATCTTATATTTTAAAATTTATAAGTATTTAAAGTTTTAAAGTTTTATAAATTAAATATTATATAAAATAATAAATAAAATCTTTTAAATATTTATATTTTATTTAAAAGGTCTTATATATATAGTTTATATATAATTTTAATTTTAAGATTATAATTAATAGTTTAATAAAGATTAAAAAAACTATCTTTTTAATATAAAAAGTAGTTTATATAAGGGGGTGGACTATATATTATAATATTAATAAACATTTCATCTAAGGTTTCTCCTTTTATTTATTATAATATTATTAAATAAATTATTAATATTAGAATTTTATATTTTTTATAATATTAATTAAAATAATAAGTTAATAATATAAAAAAAAGAAATAAATATAAAGTATTTTAATATTTTTATTTAATTATATTAAGCTTTATAATAATAAAATAATATAAATAAGTTTAAATATAATATATTAATATATTTAAGTAATTTACACTTTATATATATTAAAATAAGCTACCCTTATTATTAATAATAAAAATAGTTATAATAAGAATATAATACTTAATTAATAATAATATTTATTTATTTATTTAATATATATTAATTATATATTAATAGCAATATATATATAAATATCCTTACCTTTAATACTTATAACACCCCCCCTTTTATAACTTCCTTTATATTAACTATTTAAATATCTTTTAAATAACATAAATACCTAGAGAATCTTTTTATATAATAAAGCATATATATATATTTTCTAATAAGATTATAGATTATTAATATAGCACAGCTAATAATTTAATCATTAATATTTTTAAAAAAGCAGCTAGTTTAATTCCCGCTTAAATTAAAAAAGAATAAAAAAAAGAGATAATGCATTATCCCTTTATAAAAGAAAAGTAAGTATTAATTAAGATAATAGTATAATTCCTAAGCCTAGATTAAGATAAAAACTATAAGTTAATAATCTTAAAGCTTAATAATAATAATATAATAAAATTTAAAAATCTTATTAATTAATTTAAATTAGGATTAAGAGAGAATTATAACTATGTTAGCTTTATTAAGAAGCTCCTTAACCTACCAGAGTATAATATTATAATTTTAGTTTTAAAGAATATAACTAAGCTTATAATAATAAAGAATTAACTATATTTTAAATAAATAAGGCTTTTAAGATTTAAGTTCTTTAGTTAGCTATTAATAGTAATAATAGCTTAATATAGCAAGAAATAAATAAAGAAATATAAAAAATATAAAGAGAATAAATATTACTTATTTAAGGGTTGCTTAATAATATTAAGCTATAAAAAATTAAGATATATAGCTTATATAAAGCTTTATAAAAATAATAAAGATAATAAAAAGTATAATTATTCCTTTAAGATTTTAAAGTAAGGAAATATTATTTACTTAAATTAATAACTAAATTTAATAATTTCTTTTTAATATTTTAATATATTATAAAGTTGCTTAATATTTATATATATTATATTTTCTTTTTAGTAATTAGAAGTCTTAATAATATTAAATATATTTATTATAAATATTATAAATCCCTTTTTTATTAACTTTTATTAAAGGTTTTATAAAATAAATAAGAGTAGAATTATTCTATCTCTTTATTAATAACTAAGATATTACTTAGCTTAATAACTTATATTTTAAATATAAAGTAATATATAATATATCTTAAGTTGCTTAAAATTTTATTCTTAATATATTATAAGTAATTAATTATTTTTTAAGCTAGTAATATTATAGCAAATTATAATATAATTAAATAAAGAAGTTATTATTAATAAATTAATAATAATATTTATTTAATTAATTAATATATATAAGTTATATATTAATAGCAATAAATATATAAATACCCTTACTTTTAATCCTTATAACACCCCCCCCTTAATTCCTTTATATTAATTATTTAAATATCTTTAAAATAATATAAATTTCTAAAGAATTCTTTTATATAATAAAATACATATATATAATTTCTAATAAAATTATAGGTTATTAGCATAGCATAATTAATAATTTAATTATTAATATTTTTAAAAAAGCAACTAGTTTAATTCTTGCTTAAATTAAAAAAAAAATATAAAAAAAAAATATAATAAATTATCCTCTTATAAAAAAAGAGCAAGCTATAATTAAAAAGATAGTATAATTCCTAGGCCTAGATTAAGATAATAATTATAAGCTAATAATCTTAAAAATTAACAGTAATAATATTATAATGCTTAAAAATATCATAAATTAATTTAAATTAAAACTAAAAGAGGATTATAATTATACTAGCTTTATTAAGAAGCTTTTTAACTTATTAAAGCATAATATTATAATTTTAATTTTAAAAAATAAAACTAAGCTTATAATAATAAATAATTAATTATATTTTAAAAGAATAGGGCTCTTAAGATAAAGGGTTTATAGTCAATTAGTAATAATAATAATGGCTTAATATAAAAAGAAATAAATATAAAAATATAAAAGATATAAAGAGAATAAAAGTTACTTATTTAAGGGTTACTTAATAATACTAAGCTATAAGAAGTTAAAATATATAGCTTACTTAAAGCTTTATTTTATAAATAAAAAGAATAAAAAATATAATTATTTCTTTAAGATTTTAAAGTAAGGAAATATAATTTACTTAAATTAACAACTAAATTTAATAATTTCTTTTTAATATTTTAATATATTATAAAGTTGCCTAATATTTAAATATGCTTTACATTTAAGTATATATTCTTTACTTTTTAATAGCTAAGAATTTAAATAATATTAAATATACTTATTATAGATATTATAAACTCCTTTCTTATTAACTTTTATTAAGGCTTTTATATAATAAGTAAGGATAAGATTATTTTATCCTTTTATTATTAGCTAAAATACTTCTTAGCTTAATAGCTAAAATTTTAAATATAAAATAATATATAATATATTTTAGGATACTTAAAATCTTAATCTTAACTTATTATAAGTAATTAATTATTTTTTAAGCTATTAATATTATAATAAGTTATAATATAATTAAATATAAAAGTTATTATTAATAAATTAATAATAATATTTATTTAATTAATTAATATATATAAATTATATATTAATAGTAATAAATATATAAATACCCTTACTTTTAATTCTTATAACACCCCCCTTCTTACTACCTTTATATTAATTATTTAAATATCTTTAAAATAATATAAATTTCTAAAGAATACTTTTATATAATAAAGTATATATATATAATTTCTAGTAAGATTATAGGTTATTAGTATAGTATAATTAATAATTTAATTATTAATATTTCTAAAAAAGCAGCTAGTTTAATTTCTATTTAAATTAAAAAAAGAAATATAAAAAAAAGATATAATAAATCATTTCCTTATAAAAGAAAAGTAGGTATAGGTTAAGAATATAGTATAGTTCCTAGGCCCAGATTAAAATAATAATTATAAGTTAATAATACTTAAGATTAGAGATAATAATACTGCTAGATAAAAGATTATTATAAATTAATTTAAGCTAAAACTAAAAGAGGATTATAATTATACCGGCTTTATTAAAGAGCTTCTTAACCTACTAAGGCATAATATTATAATTTTAGTTTTAAAAGATAAGACTAAGCTTATAATAATAAATAACTAACTATATTTTAAAAGGATAAGGCTTTTAAAATAAAAGGTTTATAATTAGCTATTAATAATAATAATAGCTTAATATAATAAAAAATAAGTAAAGAAATATAAGAAATATAAGGAGAATAAAAGTTATTTATTTAAGGATTACTTAATAATACTAGGCTATAAGAAGTTAGAATATATAACTTATATAAAACTTTATAAAAAAAATAAAAAGGATAAATAATATAATTATTCCTTTAAGATATTAAAATAAAAAAATATTATTTATTTAAATTAATAATTAAATTTAATAATTTTTTTTTAGCATTTTAATATATTATAAAGTTACTTAATATTTATATATATTATATTTTTTTTTTAATAGCTAAGAGTCTTAATAATATTAAATATATTTATTATAGATATTATAAACCCCTTTTTTGCTAATTTTTATTAAGGGTTTTATAAAATAAATAAGGGTAAGATTATTTTATTTATTTATTAGTAATTAGGATATTACTTAGCTTAATAGCCTATATTTTAAATATAAGGCAGTATATAATATATTTTAAGTTACTTAAAATCTTACTTTTAATATATTATAAGTAATTAATTATTTTTTAAGCTAGCAATATTATAGCAAATTATAGTATAATTAGATAAGGAATTAAATGTTAGCAAATTTATTAATTTATAATCCTTTTAATATATCCATTAAAATATTAAATATATATAAAATAAAATTTATAACTTAAAAAAGCATTAATTATTATAATTTAATTATTAAGTAAGGGATTGTTAACTTACTCCTGCATACAGCCTACTACTATCTATAAATCCCAGTAATAATACTAGCAGAAGGCACATCTTATTTTTTTTATATTAGGAATCTTAATATAAGTTTAAATTAAATTTCTTTTTATAGACTAGTCCCAGTAATATTAATATTTCTCTTTAGCCTCCTCTTTATATAAGGCCATTAAAACTTTATATAATATCTTTATATTTTCTTAAAGTACCTTTATTAGGCTTTTACTATCTATAATATCCTTTTAAAGATAAATTACAACATCCTTTTTTTTTATATTAATAAGCTTTTTAATTATTTCCTATAATTCTAATTAATTTTATTTTAGTTTTAAGCTATAATATTATTTATATTATTTAATGCATATTAATAAAGAAGCTTAACTACCTTATAATTCTTAATCTTTAAGTAATAACGCATTATTTCCCCATTATTTTTAAGACTTTATAAATATACTATACTCTTTTTATTACTTATTTTTAAAGCTTAGAAGTTAATTTATTAATAATTTAAACTTGAATATTTTAAATTCAAAGTAAAGCAAATAACTAGTTATATTATAATCACTTACTTAAAATAAATATTTAAATTCTTTTTATATTAAATATAAGGATTAAGGAGTGTTTTTTTAAAAAAAAAAGTTTAAAGTTTTTAATATTTTTTATATTTATTATTAATTTTAAATTAAGAATATTATTTTTATTTTATACTAATATATTTAATTTAAATACTAATTAATATATTAAGGTTTAATATACTTAGGGTTAGATATTTAAATTTAATACTAATTCTTATATAATTAAAAGGGTTATATTTAACTCTCTTAATATAAGCTATATAATCTATTTTATTACTTACTTACTTAATATTATATATTTAGCTAATTTACCTATACTATGGCAGTATATATCTTATAGCTAGCAGCAGATAAGTATATATAAGTCTATAGCCCCTTCTCTTCCTTTCATTTAAAAAGAATTAACTTTTCTTCATACCTTTTTTTAAATAAATTACTTCTAGAGAGATATTCTCTTTCTAGCTTAAGGGGCTTCTTCTGGCGCCCCTTAAATCCTTAGTACAAGCAAATCCCTAGGCCTGCAGACAAGGTATAAAATGCCCGCTATACCTTATTTTATTAATAAACAACTATAAAAGATCTCTTTAAATAGCTAGAATATTTATATAATAGTTATACTTAAGGCTACTAAGTTCATTATTAGATATTTAAATTATAAAGTAAAAGGTTTCTTAATATATAAGTCTTTTATATTATTAAATAAACTAAACTAAGATAGGTGCTTAATTATATAAAAAGGAGATCATCTTTAAGTATTTAAAGGTTTAAATTAATATTTATAAATTAAAAATAACTTTGTTAATTAAGGACGGTAATTATAGTGCTCTTTTTCCTTTTTCCCTATACTTGCTATTTCTTTCTATAACATTTTACTACCCTCTTTATCACTTATTTACTCCATCTCTTTTAATTATATTTAACTAGCTTAAAGCATCTTTATATTATTACTAATATTATACTTTTACTTTTAATTTTTTTAATTAACCTTTTAAAAAGCCTTTTAATCTATAAGTTTAAAAAAAACTATAATATTTTTATAATAATTTAAAGGCTTTTTTAAAGACTTATTAACCTAATTAAATAATTAGCAATTATTTCTTTTAATTTATATATTATTTCCTTAAACTTATCCTAATAATACAGGAAGAAATATACTTATACTTATTAAATATAAGATTATTAGTATTATACTTATAGTTTATATAAATATAGTAAATACAATTTACATACTTATTATTATTAATTAAGGAGTATAAGATATAATAATAAAAGAAGTAATTAACATAAATAAGGCTTAGATTATTAACTAAAGTATTAGTAATATAAATATTAATATATTGCTTATTATAATAATTATAAAAAGCGGCGTTTTAATATTTAAAGAATATAATTAAAAATACTATATACTATATAAGATAAAGAGCTATACATTAAAAATAATAGCTAAAAAGTTAACCACTAATATTATAAATAAGAATATAGTAAGGCTTATAAAGTATAAGCATAAGCATAAGCTCTAAAGTAAAAGCAAAGGCACTACTTAAAAGGTAGAAGAATTTTTAATAATTATTAAAAGTCTAAACAAGATATAAAGTATAAAGATCTTTAATAATATAAATTCTAACTAATTTAATTATAAAATGCTAAAGGGAAGAAAATAAGATAAGGCTAAGAGAAATATAATTAAATTAATAAAAAAAAGCATAGCTAGAAAACTTAGCTAAAACAAAAAGCTTATTAAAAGACTTTTAAAAAACAACCTTATTTAAATTAAATTAAGATATATTAATATAATAATATTTTAATAACTTAATAAATATAATAAAAAGTATTTTAATTAATTAATTTAAAGTTAAAGAGTTAATAAAGAGAGAAAGAAAAAGAAAAAAAAAAGAAGTTAAAAGTAATAATTAAGTTTTATAAAAAAAAAAGTACATAACACTTAAAGTAACTTATTAACCATTAGTTATCACTTAATAAAAAGCTAAGTAGTAATTTTTCTTATAACATTTATTTAGCTATAAAAACATTTAACTAACCTCTTTTTTAATAATACTATAAACTTCCTTATATATATATATTAATATACTCTTAAGAGTAATAACTTTCTAACTAGCACTTATTTAATAATAAGCCTTCTTTCCCTATTTAATTAAAAAAACCTACAAGTAATATAATTATCCTTTTTTTTATAATAAGAAGTAAGGGAGGTTTAATTTATAAGTATTATTTATTGCCTACCTTTTTAACTATTAAAACAACCTTTTATTAAAACTTATTTCTAACCTTAAAATATAAAAGCAATACCTTTCTCAACCTAATTAAACTCCTTTCTTCTTAAATTTATCCTACTAACTAGCAAAAGACTTTATATAATACCTTTTCTACTTATTACTAACCTATACCTACTTAACTTACATTATTAATTATACTTAATAATCTCCTTCTTTTATTATTTATATTTTCTAATAAACCTTTACTTAATTACCTATATAATAATCCCTAGGAGTATAGATTTTTTACATTTCTACTTCCCCTTTTTATTATCTAGTTTTACTTTATTTTATATCTTTAACTTTATATTTACTTAACTATTTTTATTATAATAAAAAGTAGCTATTTAAAATAATTAAATTCCTAAAGACTATAATATACTATACCTTTAAGTGCTTATAATATAATAACTTAAATTAACTAGAAATTACTTAGGCCCTTTAATCTTAATTAATTAACCCCCTTTATACCTATAAAGTAATCAAGTTATAACTGCTATTCTTTAATACATTAATTGTATTAGGTAATATTATATTTAATATTTTTATAAAATACTTCCTAGGCCTTAAACTTTAATTAAGCTATAAAAATAGCATATTTCAGGGTAACCCTTATAAATACTTGCTGCTTATTTATAAACTTAAAAAATACCTTTAAAAAAAGGAAGCATTATATATTACTTATATCTTAATAGGAATAAATTATTTCACGTAAGTTATAATAAATATAATAAAAATCATTTAGCAATTAATTAAGATATTAAAGACTAGCATTAAAAATAACTATAGTATTACTTAAATAACCCTGCACTTAAATAAAAAGCAACTTATTATCTTTCTTATATATAATATAAATTAAAACCATTATTACTTTACTTAATATAACTAGAAATATTAATTTATCTTTTTAGTAGATTCTTATAATAATAGCTATAATAAGATATATATAAGAAGTGTAAGGCAGCTTAATGTGCTTATTTAAAAGCTTCTAGCCACGTCTAGCTGCTTAATATTATTAAAAGAAAACATTATTTTCCTTTATATACGCCTATAAATATTTATTAATATAAAGGGAGCTTTACATATAATTAACAACCTTTAAATATGCCTTTTTAAATCAAACAAGGCTATTTAGCTAAGTAACTAGTTGGGTTATATTAATTAGCTTAATAGCTTATTTCTCCTTAATAAACTCATTAATATAAAAACTATTTAAAAAGAAATAACAAAAGATATAATAATTACTACCTTTAAGATTAAGATAAGTAACAATTAAACTTAATTATGCTAGCTTAAATAACTTATAATTTCTAATAACTATACTAGATATATATAAAAAGATATAAGTTTATTATTTAAATATAAATATAAAGCTAATGCTATATATACTTCCCATGGCTTTAATTTTATTTAAATATCTTAAGAATAGCTATTTAAGGATATAAGTAGCTATAGAATTTATAGCTCTTTAGTATTAGCCCTTTATATTTATATAAAAAGCTATATACTTACTAAGGCTAATATTATATCGCGGGTAAGCACTTTAATAGATTTATTATAAGCATTTAAAAAGCCTTATAAGGCTTTAAGGCAGCTAATTATACTACTACTAAACTTTTTACAGCTTACAATAGCTAATTTCCATTATATTAATAATAATATAACTAATTTAAATAACCACTATTATAAAGAGCTCTCTAAGCTATAATCTCTTAATTTACTTAATTATATATTTAATTAAGTAAATCTCTTTATATAAGCTAAGTCTTATTATAATATACTTAAAAGTACACTATTACTTTTTATATAAAACTAATATAATAATAAAAAAACTTAATACTACCTAGCTTTAATAATAATAATAAGGAGAATATAATATAGCAAGCTATAAGGTAAGTAGTTAAAAAGTTAAAAAGGAGTAAGTAGCTATACAAAAATAATAGTATATTTAATAGTAATAGTTAGAGCTCTAATAATAGCTTAGCTATAATAAATAATATTTATTTTATATTAAGATAAGTCCTCCTATTATACTTCCCCCTACTTAGCTACAGCTTAAATACTTTTAATATAAGAGATATAATTAAGGTTTATAAATAAATATTAATAATAACTTTAATAAATAAAAATATAAGATAAAAAAGGAGAATTAGTAAAAGGAAAGGCTATAATAATAAGAGTAATATTAGCAGCTAACTAAAGGTATTTAATTAAATTAAAAATCTTACTTTTTAAGTAGCTATATAATTAATCATAGCCCAGTATATTTATTTTACAATAATAACTCCTTACTTTTTATAAAATAATATATACTATATTACTTTATTTTTTATTTTTTTAAATTAATTAATTATTTTTAATAAATTTAAAAGAGCATACCTTCTTTTAAGAAAATAGGTAGTGCTAGAGGAGATATATAGGAGTATATACTTTATAACTAGCAGCAAATAAGTATATATAAGGTCTATAGCCCCTTCTCTTCTTTTTATTTAAAAAGAATTAATTTTTTTTTATACCTTTTTCTAAATAGATTACTTTTAAAGAAATATTCTCCCTTTAGCCTAAGAAGCCTCTTCTAATGCCCCTTTAAATTCTTAATATAAGTAAATCCCTAGGCCTATAAATAAAGCATGAAATACCCGCACATGCCTTATTTTAATACTTTATATAAAGTTATATTTCCTAAGTTTTACATATAAATTTAAAAGAAATTAAATTATATATTTTATTACATTATAATTATTATACTTTATAAATATAATTAAATCATTTACTTTATTTTAAACTAAATTCAAAAAATACTTATTAATATAATTAATTATTATTAATATATTATTAATTAAAACCTATTTTTAAATAAATTTATATCTTAATATTTCAAGAGCTTTAATTTTTAATATTTAATTTAATACTTACCTTAGGGAAAGGAATTATTAAGATTATT
>JACDXY010000027.1:0-23175 GCA_013842865.1 Diaporthe sp. NJD1
TTATATTATATTAATATATTATAAGCTAATATATTATAAATATAAATAATATAAATTTATTATATATAATTAAAGTTATATTTTTATATTTTTATAATAATTTTAATAAAAATATATATTTAAATTATTATTTTTATTTTAATATTAATTATATATATAAATTATTAAAGTTTTTAATTTAATTATACTTTTAAAAATTATATTAATTTTATTAAGAATAAAAAGTTGTTTAAAAATATAATAAGTTTATAAAAAAGTTATTATTAATAAATAAAATATATTAATTTACTTTTTATTATATTAAATATTATTCCTTTTTTTTATATTTATATATTATATATTATTTAAGTCTTTTTAAGTATTTTATAAATTTATTATAATATTTTATTAAAAATAAAAAAATTTATATTATTAATAAAGTTTATTATTATTAATCTTAAAATATTATAAAGTTTTTAATAAAATAATATAATATAAATAATAAAAAATATAAGAAATAAAGGAGACCTTTAAGGTATTTTAATTTAAACTTTAAAGGAATTTAATATATAATTATTAAAGCTTATTTATAATAATTTTTTAAATAAGTAAAATTAAATTATTTATTATATTTATATTAAGACTTAATAATTTTTTAATATATTTATTAATAATTTTTTAATATATTTATTAATATTTAATAATATATTTATTAATATTTAATAATATATTTTATTAAAAGCCTTTAATATATTTAATTATAAAAATAAAGCTATTTTATAATATTATTAAATATTTAAAATAAAATTAATAATTATTTTTATAATAAGTTTTATATTATAAATTTTTTAATTTTTTATTTATTTTTTAAAAAATATCTTAATATTTTTAATAAAGGTTATAAATTACTTTATAAGAATTATTTTTATTATTTTTTTTAAGTTATTTAAAAAAATAATAAGTTTTTAATTTTTAATTTATAAGCTTTTAATAATTATTTTTCTTAGTTTTTATAATATAATTATTATTATTTTTTAAAAGCTTTTAAAAAGTATTTAATTTTAAAGTTATTTTAAATAAAGGTTATTATAAATTTATAAATAAATCTTTTATAAGTTTTAAGAAATTAAATATTTAAAAGGTTTTTTTTAAATATTTTATTATTATTTATTTTAAAAAAAACTTTATATATATTTTAAAGGTTTATATTAGTTTTTTTTATAATTATAATTTAAGTTATTTTAAGATTTATAAGGAGGTTATTAAGAAATATTATAATTATAATATTTAAAAAGAATTTTTAAGTTAAGATATTTACTTTCTTTTTATAATTTTTAATATAATAATTTTTATTATTAATTAATAAAGGGATCTTTATTAATTTAAATAAATAATAGCTATATATTTATATTTTTTTTTTAATATTATAAAAGGCTTTATTATATAATTATTTTTATTATAATATTTTTTTATATTTAAGCTTTAATAATTTAAATTTTTTTTTATTTATTTAAATTTATTATAATAAAGCTAAAATTTATAAAATTATTATCATTTTTTTATTTTTTATATTATTTATATTACTTTTTAAATTTTATTTATTTATTATATTATTTTTTTATTTATATTTTAAGCTATCTTTAGGGTTATTTTAATTATAGCTTAATATAAAAAGGTAATAAGCTTATTTTATTTAACTTTATATTAAGTTATAAAATTAATATTTATTAAATATTAAAATCTTCTTATTATTTTAATAAATATAATATAATTAATTTTTTTTTTAAATGAAATCTTTAAAGGCCTTTATTTTTTTTTTATTAATATTAATAAAAAATTTATATTATTTAAAAAAGATAATTTAATTTTATAAGATTTAAAAAGTTTATAAATTATATTATAATCTTTTTTAAAATTTATATATAATTTATAATAAAGTCTTTTTTAATATATATCTCTTTTTATATTTATATAAGTTTTATAATTAATATTAAAAGATTTAAGTTTTATTTTATTATAAGTTTAAAAAGTATTTTTATTTTCTTTAAGCTCTTATTATATTTATTTTATAAGGGAGAGTAAAGATTTATATTATTTATAAAAACCTTTTTTTTTAATTAAAAGGTATTTATAAAAGGGTATAAATTAAGATATTTTATTTTTTATTATAATATTATTATAAGATATAAATAAAGTAAAAAGATATATTATAATTATTCTTTTAAAGAATAATATTAATTTAATTTTTTTTATATTAATTCTTTATATTTCTTTTAATATTTATTTTAAAATATATAATATAACTTTATTATTTTTTTATTATATTATATAATATTATTTCTCTTTAAGGTAATATAAGGCCTTTATATTTTTTTTAAGATTTATCTTTTAAGTTATAATAATATTAAAGTATTTAATATAATAATATATTTTTATTATATTTTTATATTTTATTTATTAATTTTATATAATAACTTTTAATATTAAGTAAAGGATATAATAATAATTTTTAAATTTTATTATATTATTTAAATAGCTTTATTATTAAGGTATTAAGTGGTTATTTAAAGTATATTATAAATATTTTAGTTTTTTAAGTTAGATATTTAAGGTTTATAGCTTTATTTATTAAGGATTATTAAAGGGAAGGTAAGTTTAACTTAGTTAAATATATTAAAAAATACTTTCTTTTATATTATCCTTTTAATACCTATAAATATTATAAGTTTACTTTAATATATAAGCTTTATATATTTATTTATTTATTTTTAAATATTATTTTTATTTATAAGATATATATTATCTTTTATAATTAATATATTTTTATATTATATTATTAATATAAATAAGGTATATTACTTTTTTATTAAAATATTTTTTTTTAATATAATAATTATATTATAATAATGCTTTATAAAATCTTATTTTATATCTTTATTTATAATAATTAAAGTATTATTATAATTTAATATTATTTTTAAAAAGCTTATAATTAAATATATATTTTTTTTATAATATTTTAAAATTATAAAGCTTTTTAATATTATTTAATTACTTTATCTTAGTAATTATATTATAAATTTATATTATAATAATATTATATTATAAGAAAATATAGATTTTTATTATTATTACCTTATTTATTTATTTTAAATATTTTTTAAAAATCTTAATTAAGTTTCTTTTTATTAAAGTTATAAGGATTTTTTTAAGGATAATTATATAGGTTTTTTAAGATATTTTAGGTTTTTTTTTAATAACTTATAATTATTTTATATTTTATAAATATTAATTTTATTTTTTATTTATTTTAAATATTAATAAATAAGTATTATCTTTATATATTTTTATTATAATTACTTTATAAATTTACTTTATATATATATTAATTACTTAAAATATTTTTAATAAGCTTTATTTTTAAAATTTAATAAGTTAAGGTTTAATTTTAATTATAATTTATTTTTAATATTTAATTAAGATAATTTTTATTAAAGGGGTAATTAATGAATTATTAAGGTTTTTTTTTAAAGTTATTATATATTTAAGGTTATTATTTTAATTATTAATAAAAGCTGCTTAAATAGCTTTAATAATTTTCTTTTATAAGTTAACTTAAATAATTAATTTATTAAAATATTTTATTTTATAATTTTTTACTTAATTATTATAATATATTATTATAATTATTAAAATTTAATAAAAAGTTTTTATTTAATTTTTATTAAAGTTACTTTTAATTCCCTTTTTAAAAGTCTTAAATATAAATTTATTAAGAATTCTTTTTTATTTTATTTTTCTTATTTAATATTTTATATTAATTTTATTTTTATTTTATTAATTATTTATTTTAATATTATAAGCTTTTTCTTTATAATATTTATAATAATAGCTTTATATTAAATTAATATTATTTTTATTTATTATTATTAAGATTATTTTTATATTATTATTATAAAAGTTTATAATTATTATAATAAGGTTAAATTAATTATATTAAGATAAATTTTATTATTAAAATATAATTTTAAAATATTATATAAGTAATAAGGCGGATTTTAAATAAAACTAGCTTTTTTATAAATAAAAAAATAAAGATTATATAATTATTTTTAAATTCCTTATTAATTTATTAATATTTTAAAAATATATATTTTAAAAAAGATATTAATTTAAATAAATTTAAAATATTTAATAATTTAAATTTATAATAATTATAATTAAAAGCTAGAAAATATAATTTAAATTATATAATAATATATAAAGTAATTTAATAAAAAAATAAAAAGCTAAATTTAAAATTTTAATTTTAAATTTAATTAATTAAATATTATATTAATTTAAAAAGCTATTTATATTATTAAAAATATTTATAAATCTTAAGAATATTAATAATTATTAAAGAATAATATAAAAAAGCTAATATAAAAAACTTAAAGGCTAATATATTATTTATAAAAATCATTTAAATTATATATAATTTAAATATATATAAATATTTAAAAAAAAAGATATAATCTTTATTTTAAATTAATATTTTTATTAAGTTTTATTATAATAATAAATTTAATAATTTTTAAGAAATTATAATATTTATAATAAAATAAAGATATAAAAAAAGGTATATAAGGCCCTTTTAAATTACTTTTAATATTTAATTAATATTATAAAAGAATTATAATAAACTTTATTATAAAATTATTAAATTTAAATAATTTAAAATTTAAATATATCTTAATATTAAAAAAATATAAATATTTAAAAGAAATTTATAATTATTTTAATAAAAAGATTATATTAAAACTTATAAAATTAATAAATATAAAGATATATATAAATACTTTTTATAATATTAAATATAATATTATTAATAGCTAAAGATAATTATTTTAAATAAGGAATTAAATTAAATAAATTAATTTTAAAAATATATATATTAATTCTTTTAAATTAAATAATAATTAAATATTATATATTATTTAAAAGTTAATAAAAGATTAAAAAAAAATTAAGAAATTAAGATTTATTTAATAATTTTTATAAATTAAAACTAAGAAAATTAAAGAAAATAATTATTAATAATATAAATAACTTTAAATAAATAATTAAATATAAATATTAAGATATTTACTTTTTTTATAACTTATAAATATATAATTAATGTAATAATATTAATTTTTAAAAATATTTAAATAAAAAATTATTTAAAATTATTATTAAAAGTAAAAGCTTAAAAACTTATAAAGAAATTATAATAAATCTTAAATATATATTAAGTTATTATAAAAACTATAATATAATATTAAAAAAAACTTAATAAATAAAAGAAGATTTATAATAATGAATATTTTAAAAAAGTAATTAAATATAAATAGATTTAAAGAATTATAAATTATTATAATTTAAAAAGAAATTTAATTAAAAATATATAAAATTTAAAATAAAATATATAATATCTTTTTTAATAATAATAATATTTAAATTCTTAAATAAATATTATATAAAAATATATTTAAAACTCCTTTATTATATTATAAAATATTTATTATTTAAATAACTTTAAATAAATTCTTAATTATTAATAATAATTATTAATAAAAAATAAAACTTTTTTATAAAAAGGTTATTATATATATAATTATATAAAGTAAGCTAAGGGTTATAAAAAAAGAAGTTAATAAAATAAATTAAATATAAGGATCTTAAAAAAACTATTTTAAAAAAATTTAAAAAGATTATAATTTAAAATAATTTTAAATAAAAATATAAGGATTCTTAATTAATTAATAAGTTAAAAAATAATTATATTATATATAAATAAAAGCTATAATAAAAATATTAAGAAATTATAAAGGGAAGTATAAAAAAATAAAATATAATTTATAAAGAATAAAAAATTATATTAAAAGGGAAAGTTAAATAAATTATTATATATAAATGAAAATTATAATAATAATATTAAGAAATTATAAGAAGAAATATAAAAAAAGGGATATAATTTATAAAAAATAAGAAATTATAATAAAAAAATTAAATAAATTATATAAAAAGATATAAAATAAAAGTAAAATAAAAATAAATAAAAAATAAAATTCTTATAAAATTTAAAATAATAAAGGAATTTAATAAAAATTATAAAAAAACTTATAAAAATTAATAATTTATAAAAGGATATTAAAGGAAAAATAAAAAAAAAAGAAATTATTTAAAGCTTTTATTTTTTTTAAAAAAGTTAAAGAAATTTTATTAAAATCTTATATTAAAAATTATAAAGATTAATTATTTTAATTTAAATTAAATTATTTATATAATTATATTAAAACTTATATAAAAAGCTATAAAGATTTAAATAAAAATATAATTAAAGTTATATATATTAATATTAATATATTAAATAATTAAATTAATAAAATAAATTAAAATATATTTATTATTTTTATTAAAATTAAGTTAAAAATTATAAAAAATAATTAAAAATTAAATTTATAAAAGGAAAATATTATTTTCTTTATATTTAAATATAATATAATAAATAATATAAAGCTTTTTAAAATTAATATTTTATTATATATTAATAAATTTTAATATTTTCTTTTTAAAAATTAATAAATTATTTTTATTTAATAAATTATTTAAATAATAATTTTATTAAATTTAAGCTTTTCTTAATATTTAATTATTAAATAAAGGAATATATTATAAATAATTAAGAAATTTAATAAAATTTAAATAAAAAATTATAAGAATTAATAAAATATATATATTTCTTATAATAATAATTTTTAAAAGCTTTAAAAGCTTAATTATTTTTATTTAAAGTAATTTTATAAATATAATTATTAAAAAAATATAAAGAATATTTATAATTATTATCTTATATTATTTATAAAAAACTTAATAATTTTTATTTAAAAATTATATATTTATTTAATTTTAAGTTTTAATAAAGTAAATAATTTTAAAAAATATAATAAATAAAGGTACTTAATAATTTTTTAAAAATAAAAAAATATAAAATTTAAAATAATTTTTATAAAAATTAATTATAAAGGTATAGATTTTATAAACTTTAATATAAAAGGGAATTTATTTAAAATTATTATAATATATAAAAAGGAGGAAGGAAAGAAAATAGAATTTAAAGGAATTAAGGCTATAAGTAGTCTTAGCCCCCCCCTTTTTATTAATAATTACTCTTAACCTTATATATTAAAGGGTAAGTAAGGAAATAAAATATAATAATCTTAAATAAGGTTAATATATAATAAAGGTTATAATTAAGCTAAATTTAATAAAAAAAGAAAAGGAAAAGAATCTTAATAATATTCTTAATTTTTATAACTTTATATTTAAAAATCTTTAAAAGATTTAGCTTAATTAAATCTTTATATTTATAAATTATATTTATAATATTTAAAATATTATATAATTAAATATTTTATTTATAATTATATTATAAATATAAACTTTATAAATTATTATTAAATTTTATAAAGGTTTTATATAATTATTATATTTTTAATAAAAAATTAATTATTATTATATTATTTAATAAATTAAAATTTATAATATTAATAAACTTAACCTTTATAAAAAAAATAAAGAAAATTTTTAAAAATTCCTTATTTAATATTAAATTTATCTTAAATATTATATTATTTAATTTAAAATTTATTATAATATAATTATTTTTATTAAATATTATTTTAAAAATAATATATTAATATAATTTAAATTTATTTATAAAGATTATTTAAAGAATAAAGAAAAAAAATAAGAAAATAATGATAAAAAAGTATTTAAAAGCTTAAATTATTTTAAATAAATATTTAAGAATATTTTTAAAAACTTTAATAAAAAAAGAATAATAAAATAATAATTTATATAATTTTAATAAAATAATTTAATTTTTATTTATATTATATATTTTCAAAATAATTTATTATTTATATTAATTAAAAAAAAGTATTTATAAATTAATTTTATAAATAATCTTAAAAGAAATATTAAAAATAAAAATATTAAATTAATTTAATTTAATAAATTTATTAAATATATTTTTATAGCTATATATATTAATAATTAATACTTTAAATAAAAATAAATATAATAATATAAAACCTTAAATAACTTATAAAAACTTAAAAATTTATTTAATATAAATAAAAAATATTAATATAATAATAACTTTTATAATTTTAATAAATTTAAATATTAATAAAATTATAAATATATCTTTTATAAAACTTATATAAATTTTATAAAATTTAATATAATATAATAAAGATTTATTAATAAAATTTATTATAATTATATTAAAAAAAATTATTTTATTAAAACTTATTATTAATTAAAGAAATAATAATAATAATTAATTTTTAAAAGGTGATATTAATTAATTATTATTTAATAATAAAATACCTTAAAATAATATAATTATATATTTAATAAAGAATATTTAATATATTTAATAAAGAATATTTGATATATTTAAAAAATAAAATTAATTATATTTATTAATTTAATTTTTATATAAAAATATTTCATTTAATTTAATAAATAAGAATTAAAAATATTAAATAATTTATTATTTATTTTTAAGTAAATAATAAATATTAATAAATAATATAAAACTTTTTATTAAATCTTTTATTATTATAATTAATATATATTATATATTTTAAAGAAAAAGCTTTTAAATAATTTCTTAAGGAATTTTAATAAAAATAATAATTAATAATAAAAAGATATAAATTATTATATAATATAATAATAAATAATAATAATTTAAATTATTTAAATATTATAAATAAAGAATTAAAAAATCCTTAAAGAAATTATAAAGAAATTAATAAAGATTTTATAAAAAACTTAAATAAAATCCTTAAGAAATATTTAAAATATAATATTTTAATTATTTTAAATATTAATATTATTAAAATTATTATTATAAATATTATAATTAAATAAATTTATAAAGAATTTAATTAATTTTTAAAATTAAAATAAATAAAAAATAAATTATATTTATAATTAAAATATCTTAATAAATATAAAGATATAAAATTTAATAATCTTTATAAATTTAAGGTAAATATATAAGGAATTTATTAATATATTTATTTATATAATAAATTTATAATAAATTTATTATAAATATATTATAAAAATTAATATTTATAATAAATTTATAATAAAAATATTATAAATATTAATATTTATAATAAATTTATAATAAAAATATTATAAATTTATCTTTAACTTATTTATATTATATTATATTCCTTTTAATTAATAATTTATTTTTATATATAATTTTTTAATTAATTATATAAATAATATAAATTAAAATAATATAATAAATATAATAAATTTATTATAAAGGATTAATAAATACCTTAAGATTAATAAAGTAATTATATATTATTTATAAATTTATAATAAATATTAATAAACTTATATATTTATAATATATTTTTAATATAAATATAATTTATAATTTAATTAATATAATATTAATATTTATATTATCTTAATATATTAAATATATAATAAAATAAAATATATTATTTAAAATAATTTAAATAATTAATAATAAATTAATTTATTTTAATAATATATATAAGCTATATTATAATATAATAAATTATTAATAAGATATAAAAGGATTATAAATTTAAATTTTATAATTATTAAATAATATAAATTAATATATTATTATAAATTTATTATAAAATTATTAAATATAATTTATAATAATAAGTTAATAATATAATAAATATAATTATATATTTATAAGGTAAATTAAGGCTAAATATATAAATATTATAGTTATTTATATATCTTTTTTTTATAATATTCCTTTATATTAATATAAGATTATTAATTTATAAAATAAGTAATATATTAGCTATTAAAAAAAAGAATTATTTAAATTATTTTTATTTATAATAATATAATATAATTAAAATAAAATAAAATAAAATAAAATAAAATAAAATAAAATAAAATAAAATAACTTTATTTTCTTTTATTCTTTATTATAATAAAACCTTAATATAATTATTTAGCTGCTTATATATTAATATATTATATAGCTTAATTAATATTAATAATATTATTATTAATATAAGTATTAATAGCGACTTTTTAAATAATATTTATTATTTTATTAAAGATATTATTAATTATAAAATTAATTTTATTATTAATTAATATATAATATTTTATTATATTATAATTTTTAATATAATTAACTAAGCTAATTATATAAATATATATAATATTTTAATTATTAATAATTAAAAATATATTATATTTATTCTTTTAAATATAAATAATATAAATATAATTAATTATATTCTCTTTAATATAATAAATCTTAATTATACTAAAGTTATAATTTATATATAATAAGCTATATAAAATAAAATTAATAAATATTTAATTAATTTTATTATTAAGGTTTAAAGATTATAAAATATTAATAACCTTATATAAGCTAGTAAAAAAGGGGTATAAAATTAAAGTTATTATAATATATTTATTATAAATAAAAATAATAAAGATATATTAGCTTTTAGTATTAATTATATTATTATATTAAGGAGGATATTTATTAATTAAGTTAATAATAATAAGGTAATATAAGTTAAATTTAAGGTTATTAATTTTATTAAACTTACTTATAATAATAATAATATTTATATAAAAGTTTTTTATTTTAAAAATAATAATAATAATAATTAAATTAGCTTTTTTAAATTATATAATATTAGCCTTTTTTTTATAAATAAAATAAATAAATTATTAAGATTAAACTTAAGGGCAGTTAAATAAATAAGCTTAATATTTTTTTATTTTTTTTAAAAAGGTTAATAATTATTTTATATTTATAATTAAAGGTAAATATATTAAGGCTAAGATTAAAGTAATAAAGAATATTAATAAAAAATTAAAGCTTATTATTATTAAAAAGCTAATTAATTTTAATAATTAAAATTAAAATAATAGCTTTATTTATTTTAATATTAATAATTTATTTAGTTAGATATAAATTAAAGTTCTTAGTTATATAAATAAAGATAGTTATAATAAAAGTTATAATAATAGCCTTTTTAATAATAATAATAATCTCTTTATTTTAATAAATAAATTAATTATATAAATTATAAATTTAGTTTTTAAGTAATATATTAAATTAATATTATTTTAAGGTATTTTAATAATAATTATTAAAAGATAAGTTATATATAAATAAGCTTAAAGGATTTTTATATTAATTAAGGATAAAGAAAATAATTATATATTTTTATTTATTTTCTTTTATTAATTTAAAGTTTTTTAATATTTATTTATCTTTTTATATAATATTATAATAATCTTAATTATAATATAATAAGTTATTATAATTAATTTAATATAAAATAAAATATTAATTAATTAAAGATTTAGCTTATATTTTAATAATAAAATATTTAATAAAAAGATTAAATAAAAAATTATAAGGAATAAAGATATTATATTTAATATTATAATTAAAAAAGCTATTATATCTTTTTTTATAAAAGGATTATTAAAAAATATTATAATTATCTTAATAATAAATAAATAAATTATTATAATAAGTTATAATAATATATATATAAAAAGATATATATATCTATTTATTATAGAAATAAATTACTTAATAATAACTTATTATTAATAACTTATTAATTTTATATAAATTAATTATAAAGTAATAATATTTATAAATATAGCTTTATTATAAGTAAATTATATTAAGATTTTAATTTATTAAATATAAAATTATATAAAAATTTAATATTATAAGAATATTAATTTTAAAGGATTTATAAATATAATAATATTAAATAATTAAAAAAAAAAATATTATAATATTATAAAATAAATAATAGCTTTTTATAATAATATATAAATAATTTATAATTAAAAAGGTTATTTAAGTTTAATAATAAATAATATTAAAAAAAGCTAAGGGAATATATTATAAATTTATAAATAAATAAAATAAATAAATAAAAAGGGTTAATTAAATATATTAATTTATTATAAATTTATTATAAATTATTTATATTTAAGTTATTGCTTTTTAAGTGGCTTATATATTATATTAATATAATAAAGTTATAATAATTAGGTTAATATTAGCCTTTTAACTTAATAGCCTTTTTTACTTTATAAATAAGCTTAATTTAATATATAATATTATTATAATAGCTAAGCTACCTTTAGCCTTCTTATTTAATAACCTTTTATATCTTATTAATAAGCTTAATTAAAAAATATTTCTTAATTTAAGGAATAAAGGATTTATTATTATTTTATAATTAACTTAATAATAAAGGGCTTTTTTATTAATTTTTTATACCTTAAAATCCTTAATTAAATTTTTAACTTATAAATAATTAGTTAATATTTATATATTATAATAATTTAAATAATTAATTTATTTAATATAATATTTAATAATTATTAAGCTTTACTTTATTTTATAATTTTATTTTTAAATAATTCTTTATATAATATTTAAAGGCTTTAAAGGCTTTAATTTTATTTTTAATAATATTTATTATATTTATTAATAAAGGGTTATATTTATATAAATTAAAATTTAATAGCTTTATTAAGAATAATTAAATAATTATAATTATAATATATATATTTAAATATAATAAAAATATTAAGTAATATATAAGCTTATTTATTTTCTTTTAAATCTTAAATAAGCTTATTTATTATTAAGAAAACTTATATAATAGCTTTTTTAATAAGTTATATTCTTTCCCTAAGAATATATATATTTAATCCCTTAATTAAAATTAAGTTTAATAATATTTTTTATTATAATATTACTTAATAGCTATTTAAGCTTTAATAATAATAAATTAAGCTTCTTTTTAATAAAGTTTTTAAAGTTAAATAAGCCTTTAATTTATTAATAATAAAAATATAAATAAATTAAAGCTATATAATATTTAATTAATAAAATATTTAATTAATTTATTATAAATATTATTAAGATTAAATTATAATATTAATATTAAATTTATTTATTTATAATTTAAATAAATAATAATTATTATTTATATTATTATTTTAATTATTTAATTTTTAATTTTAAATTAATTATTAATTTATAAATATTATATAATAAAAAAGAAGACTTTTAAATTTAAGCTTCTTTAAAATTCTTATTAAAACTTAAAAAGAAACTTATAATTTGAATTAAAGATAATATATTTTAAAATTCCTTAATTATTAAAATAAAGGGTTTTTAATAAAACTTTTACTTAATTCTTTATTATATATATAATATTCCTTAAAATAATAAATATAGCTTTAATATACTTATTTATAATAAATAAAAAAGAATTTAAAAAAGAGCTTATAATAAATCTTATAATATATATATTATTAATTTTTTTAATAAATTAATAATAAAATTTATTATAATAATATAAAATAAAATTAATAAAAAAAATATAAATTATATTTTACTTAATAGTTTTTAATTATTATTTTAATTTATAATATATATAAAGTAAATATTTATATATTTATATATTAAGCGCTAATAGTTTTTAATAATAAATAAATTTTTAAGCTTTTAATAAACTCTTTTTTTATTAAAATAATATTTGAAATTATAAGCATTAATTATTATAAAATTAATTACTTTTATAAAAATATATAATTAATATTTATTATAATATTTTTTAAAATAAAAGAAATTATATATATTTAATTTAAATAATAAATAAATATTAATATTTAGTTATTAAAGCTAGCTTTAAATTTTAATTTTTTTTTATTATTAAAGTATTATTAAAGTATTTTATTTTTAAATTTTAAATTAAATTAAATTTTAAATAAAATATAAATAATAAAATTAAGGAGCTTATTTAAGACTTTTTTATTATTAACAATTACTTAATATATAATATATTATAAATTAATATTAATTAAAATATTTAAAGGTTAAAATAAATTTAAAATTTATTTTAATTTTATTTATTATTTTTATAAAAATATAATTAATAATTCCTATAATTATAATATAATTAATTAAGATATAAATTAATTATAAATAATTAAATTTAATTATTATATAAAGCTTTTAAATTAATTATATAAAATATATTACCTTTAATTTAATTAATTAATATTTTTATTTAATTATATTAATAATCTTATTTAAATATATTATTAATTATATTTATATTTTTAATATTAATAAATTAAAAGTAAATATTTAAAAAGCTAACCTTTTTTAAAATATTTAATTAAATAAATAATAATTTATTAAAATTATAATAAAAAAAAGTATTTAAGCTAATTAATATATTTTAAAAATTATATAAAGTATAATATTTTTTTATAATAAAATTAAAATTAACTTTTTAAATATATTACTTTTTAAAATTTTCTTTAAATAGCTTACCTTTAGCTTTTATTATAATAAATATTTAAAACTTTTTATATTATAATAAATTAATTTTTTAATTAAAATATAAAATTAAATATTAAAGATATTTAATAAGCTTAATAACTTTTTTTAATTATTATAAAGTAAAAGGGAATTATAATTTTTTAATAATTTAAATATAATTAATAATATTATATATTCTTAAGTTATTATTATAAAAGCTAAGTGATTTTATAAATAAATATCTTAAAAAGGATTTTTTAAAAGAAAATATTAAATTCTTAACTTTAAATAAATTAAAGATTATTTATAAATATTATAAATATTTTATTATTAAAATAAAGAATATAATAATATTATTTATAAAAGTAATAATAAAAGAGCTATAAGGCTATAAGGTATAATTTATATATCTTTAAATATAAGCTAATAAGTTATAAAATTCTATTATTATTACCTTAAATTATTTTTATTTATAATAATTTATAATAATAAATTTATTTTAATAAAATTAATAAATTATAAATTAATAAAAGAAAATATTAATATTTATTATAAATAAATAGCTTTTATTTTATATTCTTTATATAATATTAAATTAAAAAGGTAATAAGTAAGTATTAAAAATTATAACTTTATTTAATATTTATAAGTTTATTATTATTAAATTTTTATATTAATTATAAATTATTTATTAAATAATAAAAATAAATAATTTAAAGAAAGTAATTAAGGTTATTTATTTAACTCTTCCCTTTTTATAAAAGCTATTTATAAGCTTATTTATTATTTTTTAATCCTCTTTATTTAAATAATATAAATATTTATTAATCTTTTAATTTTATTATTTATTTATTAAAAGTATCTTTATTTATTTATTTTTAAAGATTAAAATAAAGTTATTATTTTTAAAAATTTATTAATATTTTTAAATTAGCTTTTTAATTTAATAAATAAAGAATTTAAAAGAATAATAAGTATAAATATTATTTAATAACCTAACTTTAAGTAAATCTTTAAATTTAAATATATTTAACTTATTATTAATATAAAGTTATTTTTAAAATTTTAAAAGATCCTCTTATAATAATCTTTTAAAAGAATTATTTAATAAAGATATTATTTAAATATATTAACTTTATATTAATGCGCTATTTAGGCTTTATTTTAAGTTATTAAGAAGATTAATAGGGTTGAAAGATATTAAATATTAAAGAAGAGATTTATCTTAAATAATTAATATTATAAATATAAGTGCTTATATTTTAATTTTTTATTTAAAAAAATTTATATTATTATATATAAAAGGAGTAATTACCTTTAAATAAGAGTTTTTATAAATATATATAAGGTATAACGATTAATTTATTATAATAACTCTTATAAAATTATAATTTATTAAGTTATTATAGCAGTGCACACCTTATAGCTAGCAGCAGACGGGTATATATAGGTCCATAGCCCCCTCCCTTCCTTTCGTTTAAAAAGAATCAACCTTTCTTTATGCCTTTTTCTGAGCAGATTGCTTCTAGAGAGATATTCTCCCTCTGGCTTGAGGGGCCTCTTCTGGCGCCCCTTGAACCCTCGGCGCAGGCGAATCCCTAGGCCTGCAGACAAGGCGTGGAATGCCCGCCATGCCTTGTTTTATTATTAACTTAGCCTTTTTATTTAAGTTAAAATAAAAAAGCTATATTTTTTTAATTTTATAATAAATATTAATATAATATAATATAAATATAATAATAATATAACATTAATACTAACCTTAGCTATATATATTTATTTAAAGGCTTTAATAAAGATTATAATATTTATAATTATATTATTAAAGCATTTAAAGATAACTTCTCTTTTTAAATTTAAAATATTAACTTAATAAAGGATTATAAATTTTTAACTTATTAATAGCTTAGCATTTAAATATTTAAATACTTATATTTTAATATATATTATAATAATTATAAGGCAGCTTTTTATAATAACTTAATAAAATATATTAAATTTAGCTTAATTAATAATCTTAATATAGCTTATTTTTTAAATATTAATCTTTATAACTTAATTTATTATAATTTATAAAAAATATTTTAAAAAATCCTAAAAAATAATATATTATAAAGCTTTAATATTATAATAAATTATAAATAATAATTTATTTATAGCTCCTTAAATTTATATATAAATATAAATATAAAAATTATTATATAATAATAAAACCTTTAATAATTAACTTATATAAAGTATTAACTTACTTTAAATAATTCTTTATATAAATATATAAAAATATATTAAAATATAAAACCTTAAATATTTTTATATAATATTTTTATAAAAAAATAATATTATATTTATAATATATTTAATTAAGATTAATATAAAAATACTTATTTAAATGTAAATTAATATTAATAATATAAATATTAAACTTTATTTATATAAAATTATATAAATTTTACTTATTAATAAAATAATAATTATATTTTATTTTTAAAATTATTAACTTATAAATTTCTTTATTAAAATTAAAATCCTTAAAAATTAAATTATTCTTTATAATAAAATTCTCCTTCTTTATAACTTTTAATTTATTATTTATAAGAAAATAACCTTTAATAATTAATTTATCTTTATATTAAAAGTTATATTAAAACTTATTATTATTTATATTAAATATTTAAATAATAATATTTAAAAAGTTCTTAATATTATTTTTTTAATTAAAATATTAATAAAGCTATAAATTTAATTACTCACCTTATTAAAGTTATTATAAATAATCTTAATTTTATTATAAATTATTAATTAATAATTTTTATATTTAAAGTAAACTTATTTACTTTTTTTATTTACTTTAAATTTATTAATAAATATTAAAAAGCTTTTAATATTATTTTAAAATTATATTTTAAAATATAAAATTTAAAATATAATCTTTAAAATAAAATAATTAAATTTATTAATATAATTTATTTATCTTTAATATTTAAAAATAAAGATTTAATTTATTAATATATATAAATAAAAATATTAAGCAGCTAAATTTAATTTAAATTAAAAAATAAAGTAATAATTAAATTTTTTAAAATACTTATTTTATTATTATTTAATTCTTTTATTATAAATATTAAATCTTTTATTTATCTCTTAATTTAATTTTAAATTTATAAGAATCTTTATTAATAAAAAAATAATTTAAATAAGAAATAATTAATACTTTATTAATTTAATCTTATATATTTTAAATTATAAAAAAGTTAATTTTTTAATTAATATTATAAATTAATAAATCTATTAAATATATTTTTAAATATTTTAATTATTAAAGGCATTTATTTAAAAATAATATTATTAATATAATAAGATTTTAATAATATTATATAAGATATTAAAATTATTTAATAAATAATTTTTTTATATTATTTAAGCCTTTATAATTTTATAAGTTAAATTAATATATTTATTATTATTAAATATTATTTAAAATTAGAATGCGGAGATTCGCACCGGTCGAAATGGAGGATTCACCGTGCACAGACCACCTGCACGGATCAAATACTAGCCCTAGCGCAAGATTAACACTCTGCCATCAAAATAGTATAAGGCAATGTTAGGTTGATTTTGGCAATGATCTCATCATCACCCCTTCTATGGAGTATAATCAATCTGCTAGTATGCCTTAAGACCAGAGTAATCTAGAAGCTGCGCCATCGCTGCAACACTAAAAAAGCAACATATAAGCGATTAAAAGGTATTATTGATACCAAATCGATTGATTCCGATAAGCAATCAATCAATATAACGTAGTGTTGATATAGGGTGGTTGTATTAAGGTTGGTGGCGATGAAGGCTTCGCAGCAAATTAGTAGTTGCAGCTGCAAAGGGCACTATGGTGACGTTGGGGGAGGTTACGTAATCAGGGTGGTCTGTGCACGGTGAATCCTCTATTTCGACCGGTGCGAATCTCCGCATTCTAAAATTAAAGATAAATTATATTTAATAAATAAAAATATAAATTATAATAAAGTTAAGCTATATAATAATAATTAATTTATAAATATAATATATATTAATTAATAAATCCTTAAAAGTTTTTTTAAATAATTATCTTTCCTTTAATTTTAAATATTTATATTAAATCTTAAAAATTATTTTAATTTTTATATAATTTAAATTATTTAATAAAAATATTTTTAAAATTTTAATTATTATAAAAGTTATTTTATTTAAATAAATAATTATTATTTAATAAATTTAAATACCCTTAATTATAATTATAATATTAATCTTTATTATTTTTTAATTATTATTTTTAATAAATATAATAATTATTTAATTTTAAGGTTTTAATTATATAATTTTTATTTAATAATTTTTAATTAAAAAAGGCTTTCTTAATAAAAAATCCTCTTTTTTAGCTAAGAATTTAAAATAATATTAAATTTATTATTTAATTTAAATTTATATTAAATAGTTATAAATAATATAATAATTTACTCTTAATAAATTCTTAAATTCTAATTATTATATTAATATTTATTTAATTAATTTAAAATACTTAAAGTAATATTATTTATATATTTATTTATTAAATTTAATTTAATTTTTTTAAAACATTTTATATTTTATTTAATTAAAGATATTTTTTAATTAAATTAAGAATTATAAATTTTAAAGGCTTATAAAGAGTTAAGAAAGATTTTAAATAAATATATATAATATTAATACTTTAAGTTTCCTTATAATTCCTTAAGTTTAAATATAAAAATTAAAATTTTAATAATAATTTAAATATTAAATTTAATTTTAAAGGATTTTAAAAATCTTTAATAAACCTTATATTTTTAATTTCTTCTTAAGATTCTTTAATTATATAATAAAAATATTTATTTATAAAATATAAATTTTATATATTATAAGTTAATAAGGTATAATATATATAATTTAATAATTAAAACTATTATATTATTAATATTTTATAATTTAATATAATAATAACTTAATAAAGCTTTTATAAAAATTTTAAATATCTTAATTAAAATTAATTTAATTAAATTTTATTTAATAATTATTATTAAAGAGATATATATTTATAATAAATTAATTAATATAATTAATAATAATAAATATAATTTTTAATAAATTTTATATTTATAATATATTAAATTTATAAAATATTTTAAAATACCTTTAAGGAAGTTAAGTTTAATATTTAAATTTTTAAAATTTATAAATTAATTTTAATTATTATTTATTTTTTAATTATTTTAAATTAAGTATTTTATAGCTTTAATAAATTATATATAGTAATATAATAATTATATAAAGTTTATCAAATAATAAATATTATTATAATATTTATTAAATATTATTTTTTTTTAATTATTATAATTAAAAAAATATTTTATTTTTTAATTATTATAATTTATAATTTAAATAATTATTAAAAATCCTTTATTAATTAAAAATTAAGAGGTAATAATAAAAATATTAAAGGGAATTATATATTAAGTTTATATTTTATTTATAATATATTTATTATAAATTTATAATAAATTTAAGCCTTTTTTATTTATTTAAAAGAATATAAATTAATATTTATTTAATTTATTAATTATTAAGAATTTTATAACTTAATTTATAAATATTATAATATTATAATTATAATAATTATAATTTATTTAATCTTTTTATAAAATAATTATATAATTAAAATATATAATTATAATTATTATTTTAATAAATATAAAAATATAAAATTTAATAATACTTATAAATTTAAAATAAATATATAAGGAATTTATTAATTTATTTATTTATATAATAAATTTATAATAAATTTATTATAAATATATTATAAAAGCTAATATTTATAATAAATATATAATAAAAGTATTATAAATATTAATATTTATAATAAATTTATTATAAATTTACCTTTAATTTATTTATATTATATTATATTTTAATTATTAAAATATATTTTAAATCTTTTATATATAAAATTTATATTAAATTTATTTTTTAAAAAAAAGGCTTAATATACTTTTTTTTTAAAAATAATTTAATATTAAATTTATTATATAAATTTATAATATAAAAGAATTTAAATATTAAAAACTTATAAATTATAATAAGGAAAAGATTTATATTATTTTTAAGCTTAATTTTTATTTATTATTAAAATATTTATAAAAATATAAGTTAATATTTTATTAAAAGAAATAATAATATAATATAAAATTATAATCTTTTAATAATAAAAAATAAGAAAAAATTAAAATTATTTATAAAAAAAAAAATTAATTAAAAAATATAAATCTCTTTATATAAAGATTATTTATATTCTTTAAATTCCTTTATTAAATTAAAATAATAATCATTATTTTAATAAAATAAGAAATAATATAAGTTATAAGTAATTATAATTAAATTTATTATATATAGCCTTAAATAATAATTATTTAATTTATTTTTATAAATTAATATTATATTAAAAGTTATTAATTTATTTTAAATATCTTAATATTAAATTATATTCTTTTATATTAATATTATTAATAAATTATTATAAATAAAGTTATTTTTAAATATTAATTAAATTTAATTTAATATTATTAAGCATTATATTTAAATATCTTTATTATATAATTTAAATAAATTATTTAAAATAAATAATATAAAGCTATTATTTTTTAAAAAGATTTATTTTTATTTTTATAAATATATAATAATTTATATTATTAAAAAATATAATTTTATTTTTTTATATTATAAAATTATTTAAAAATAATTATTTAATTTATTAAATTAAAAAATTAAAATTATTTATAAAATAATTTAATTTAATATATATAATTATTATTTATTAAATGTATTTATAATTAATATTAAAATATAATATTAATAAAATAAATATACTTTATTACTTTAAATTATATAAATAATATAAATTAATAGAATTAATATAAATAGCTATAAAAGTAAATATTAAATATAATAAATAAATCTTTCTTAAAATAAAAATAATTTTAAAAGGTAATTCAAATTTAATATTATTTAAAAAAAATTAATATATTTATAATTATATTTAAAAGTTATAAAATTTATTTTAAAGAAATTAAATTTTAAATAAATATTAAATTAAAAATAAAGAATTTAAAATAAAATAAAATAAAGAAATTAAAGAAATAATTTAAAAATATATAAAATTCTTAAAATAAATTAATAAAATATTAAATTTTATTTATAAATAATTAATAAAAAATATTAATAAAAATAAAATATTATAATATTAAAAAAGAAATTCTTATTAATTTAATATTATAAGAAAAATAAAAATAAAATAAAAAATAAAAGAATTAATATAAAAATAAATTAATTATTTATTTTAATTTAAAAATATATAATTTTTATAATTATAAATATTATAAATATAATATAATATAAATAAATTATAAAACTTTTATAATTAAAAATTATAATTCTTTAAATTAATTAAATTATTAATTAAATTTTTTTAAATAATATTATTTTATTAATAAAAATTATAATTAATAATATAAAATAAACTTTAATTATTAAATATAATAAAAAAATATATTTAAATAAATTTATAAATACTTTTAAAAATAATAATAAAAAACTTAATTTTAATAAAATAAAGAAAAATTAAATTAATTTTAAATTTTAAAAATAATTAAAACTTAATTAAAAAAAAATTATTAAAAAAAATAATTTATTATAAATTAATATAATAATAATATATAAATAAAAAATATAAAAATATTTCTTTTATTTTTATAAAATAAATTTCAAAGTTATATTAATAAAATTAAAAAAGATATTATAAAAATATTATAAATTTAAAAAGATATTTTAAAAAGAATTAATTATAAGAATTTTTAAATATAATTAATAAAATTATAAAATATTATTATAAAAAAGAAAAATATTAAATTTTTATAAAATTTATAAATTTAATAAAGAATAATTAAAGATATTTAAGAAATATTTTAATATAAATTTAAAAAAAAAATATATTTAATTTTTAAAATTATTTATAAAATATTAAATTTTATTTATATTAAAAATAATAATAAATTATAATTATAAATTATTTATATTCTTTAAGCTCCTTTATTAAATTAAAATAATAATAATTATTTTAATAAAATAAAAGATAATATAAATTATAAATAATTATAATTAAATTTATTATATATAGTTTTAAATAATAATTATTTAATTTATTTTTATAAATTAATATTATATTAAAAGCTATTAATTTATATTAAAATTCTTAATATTAAATTATATTTTTTTATATTAATATTATTAAGCTTAATATTAGGCTAATTTTTATTATTATAAATAAAGTTATTTTTAATTATTAGCTTAACTTAATTTAATATTATTAAGCATTATAATTAAATACCTTTATTATATAATTTAAACTTTTTATATATAAATATAAATTATTTAAAATAAATAATATAAAGCTATTATCTCTTAAATTATTATATAATATATATATAAAATTTATCTTTATTTTAAATATATAATAATTATAGCTTTATTTTTTTATATAAAAATATTTAAAGATAATTATTTAGCTTATTATTAAGATCCTTTAAAAATAATTATTTAATTTATTAAATTATAAGATAACTTAACTTAATATATATAATTATTAACTATTAAATATATTTATAATTAATATTAAAATAAATTAATAAAATAAATAT
>JACDXY010000028.1:0-19898 GCA_013842865.1 Diaporthe sp. NJD1
AATTTTAAAGCTTAAATATAAAGTATAAATAATATTAAAAAGAGCTATATTAATTTTAATAATAAGAGTTTTAATATAAATTTATAAAAGAGTTAATAATAAGTTATAAAGAAGTATGAAAAGATTTTTATAATAATATAATTTCCTTAATAATTTCCCTTATAATATTAATAATAGCTTTTTATTTTTTATTTTATTTAAATAATTAATAATAAAATTATAAAAGGGATATAATAAGATTATAAAAATATATTTATAGCTTAAATATAAGGGGTTATAATAAAATAATTATAATTAATATAGTATTTAATATAAATATAATAAAAATAAATATTATTTAAAATATAACCTTAAATAATAATAATAATAAGAAGTTAATTAAAGATTATAATAAATTTATTAAAAATTTATTTTAATATCTTAAAGATTTAATTATAAATTAAGATATAATTAAGCTTATTTATATTTATAAATATTATTTTAAAAGCTTTAAAAAAGATTATAATAAAATTATTAATAATATTCTTTATAATAATTAAAGTAATATCCTTAAAGCTAAATTTTTTAAAAATTATAAAATTAAGATAATAATATTTTTAAAGAAATATAAAAACCTTTTAAAAATTATTATTATTATTATTAATTTTATTAAGGGATTTAATAAAATTATTAAAAGTTATAAAATAAAAATAAAGATATTAATTTAAAACTTTAGCTATATTCTTAATATTATTTAATATAATAAAGATTATAAATAAGTTATAAAGATAATAATAAAGATATAAAGTTAAGAAATATTAAAAAAAGGTTATAAAGAGGTTATAATATTATTATAAAATATTTAGGTATTTTATAAGATTATTAATAATTAATAATATATTTAAAGAATAATATATTATTAAAGGAAAAAGAAAGAGAAATAAATAGGAGGTTATAACTATTTATATTTTTTAGCTTAAATTTTATTATTTATATAAATAATTTTTTATTACCTTTTTATTTAAAAAATAATAAATAAATATTTTATAAAAAGATTATAAAGTAAAAAAGAAAAATATCCCTTTTTAAGGATTTTTAAATATAAATATAATATTTATATTATTTAATATAATATAAATAAGTAGTTATATTATTATAAAGAGATTATAATATAAATATTTTTTTTTAGCTATTTAATATAGTTTTTCTTTATAAATAAATTAATAAAGGTATTATATATTAAATACTTTTTAGCTAATAATAACTTAAAATAATATAAATAAACTTCTTCTTTTTTTTTCTTTTTTTTTTTAAAATTAATATTTTATTATATATTAATAAATTTTAATATTTTCTTTAAAAAACATTAATAAATTAATTTTATTTAATAAATTACTTAAATAATAACTTTATTAAATTTAAGCTTTTTTTAATATTTAATAATTAAATAAAGAAATATATTATAAATAATTAAGAAATTTAATAAAATTTAAATAAAGAATTATAAAAATTAATAATATATATATATATATATTATAATAGTAATTCTTATAAGCTTTAAAGGCTTAATTATTTTTATTTAAAGTAGTTTTATAAATATAATTATTAAAGAAATATAAGAAATATTTATAATTATTATTTTATATTATTTATTATAAATTTAATAAATTTTATTTAAAAATTAAAAATTTATTTAATTTTAAATTTTAATAAAATAAATAATTTTTAAAAATATAATAAATAAAAGTATTTAATAATTTTTTAAAAATAAAGAAATATAAAATTTAAAATAATTTTTATAAAACTTAATAATTAAAATATAAATTTTATAAATTTTATTATAAAAAGAAATTTATTAAAGATTATTATAATATATAAAAAGAAGGAAGAAAAAGAAATAAAATTTAAAAAGATTAAAGCTATAAATAATTCTAGCCCTTCTCTCTTTATTAATAATTATCTTTAATTTTATATATTAAGAAATAAATAAAAAAGTAATATTATAAATATAATTTATAAATATAAAGATTTAATTAAATTAAGTTTTTTAAGGATATTTATATATAAAGTTATAAAAGTTAAGGATATTATTAAAATGCTTTTTTTAATTAAATTTAACTTAATTATAATTTTTATTATATATTAATTATATTTAAGATTATTATAATAATATTTATATTATATTTAAAATATAATAAGAATTATTATTAAAATAATATAAATTTATTATATAAAATTTTAACTTTTTAAATTAATATTTTATTTTTATTAAAATTATACTTTAAATAATATATTTTAAAAAAATATTAAAAGTAAAAATAAAGATAATTAATAAAAAAAAAGATATTTTTATTAAATATATTTTATTATATAAAATAATTAATTAAATATTATATTATTTAATATTTTATTTAATAAACTTTATTTTAATATAAAATATTAAATAATTAATATACTTTCTTAAATATATTAAAATAATATCTTTTTATTACTTTTTATATATTATTTATATATATATTTTTTTCTTTAATATATTTATTTTTATATTTATATATCTCTTTTTTCATTAATATCTTTTAATATTAAATTATTATAAATAAAAATAATATTATTTTAAATTTAATTTATAATAATAATTTAAAATATTTTATTTATTAATATATTATATTATAAAGCTTTAAAATAAATTTAAATAAATTAAAAGATTTTATAATTTTAAAATTAATTTTAATTATTAAAATATAAATATTATAAAAATAAATATTATTAAAAGTTAAATTAATATAATAATTATTAAAATAATAAATAAATTTAATAATTATAAAATTATTAATAATATCCTTTTTAAAATTTTAAAAATAATATTAATATATAAATCTTAAATATATTTATTAAATTAATAATTATTAAAAACTTTAAAAAAAGTTTTTTAAAAATAAAAAAATTATATTAAATATAAGATTAAAAATAAATATAATTAGCTTTTAAAATTATATTTTTTTAAAAAAATATTTTAAATAATTTAAAAAAGAATTAAAAATTATAATAAATATATATAAATTATTATATTTTTAATATATATTTTTTAAATTAAAAAATTAAAAATTATAATAATATATAATTTATTAATCTTTTAATTAAATAATATATTTTATTATTAATAATATATATATTATCTTAATTTTTAATTAAAAAATATAAATTTAGGTTTTTATATTTAAAAAATTAAATAAAATGCTTTAATAAAAAAAGTAAATTTTTAAAATAATTTTATTAAAAAAAAAGAATAAATATATAATAAATATAAAAAAATAATTAAAAGTTTTATTTTATTTAAAATTTTAAGCTTTTTATAAATTAATATATTAATTAAAATTATAATTAATTTATTATTACTTAAAGATTTAAAAAACTTTAAAAAAATTATAATAATATATAATTTATAAATTATTTAATATTTTTATTTATAATTAACAATTATTAATATTTTAATTAAATAATATATTTTATTATTAATAATATATATATTATTTTAAATATTATATAATAATAAATTATTAAAATAAAGAAAATAAAAGAAATTTATTATAAAGATAATTTTTAATAATTTTTATAAAACTTTAAATATTTTATTTTAAATATTAAAAAATATAATTAATTTTAAAATTAATAAAAATAATTAATATAATTATTATAATAAAAAATAATAACTTTATAATTTTTATAATTTTTTTTTTCTTTTTATTTTTTAATTATTTTATTATTATTATTAAAGCTATAAAGCTAATTATATATAAGTGAGACGGTCCTCACGTCGAAATGGCAACGAGGGCACAAGATGGCAGTGAAGAATGGTTAATTTACAACTAGGGTTGCCTAAGGAAAAGAAAGGAAAAGCAAGAATCGCCCAAAGGTCAGATTGCAATTGCTTTTAAGGCCAGTTGGGCTGATAAGATAAGCCAACCAGACGGGCCCTGCAGAGGGCCCTGCGCACGATCAGCCCCACGGCCCTGACAATAAGGCTCTTTATAAAGCTTATTTAATTAGCTTATTTTATTAACTTAATTAGCTTTAAAAGTAATTATAATTTAATCTTTAAGTAATTTTTATTTTTCCTTTTTTTTCCTTAAATAACCTTAATTATAAATTAATTATTTTTTATTATTATTTTATATTTTTATTATTATTTTAATATAAAAATTATTTTAATTTATAATTACTTAACTTTATAACTTAAAAAAGCTATAAAAATATTTATTTATTTTTAATAATTTTATAATTATAATAAATAAAATATTTATTTTAATTAATTTAATTAATAATAATTATTTAATTATAATTTTATTATGAAATAATATTATTAATATAAAGCTAAATTATTTTAATTTAAAATTTAAATTAAATATAAATAATAATAAATCCCTTTTTAATATAAATAATATTATATTTAAAGATATAAAAGTTAATTTAATAAATATTTTTCTTTAAAAAATTTTATAAATTTAATTTAATATAATTAATATTAATAAAGTTATACTTTATAAAAATAAGCTACTTAAACCTTATTTAAATTAATTATTATTAAATATAGATTATTTATCTCTTTTATTTATAATAAATATTATTATATATACTTTTAATTATAATAATAATAAAGAAATAAATAAAGATAATATATTTATTTAAGCTAATATTTATCTTAAGGAATTTTAAATAACTTTATATAAACTTTCTTATTTTAAAATAATTATTAAAATTTTTAATAATAATATAAAAAATAAAATTATTTATTTTAATATAATATATTTTAAATAATTATTTTAAGCTATATTAATTAAAAAAGGAAAATAAAAATAAAAAATAAAGAATTATATTTTAATAAAGGATTTTAAAAAATATATAAAGATTAATATTAAGGCATTATAAAGTAAATTTTAAATTCTTAACCTTTAAAACTTTATAGCTTATATTTTATTTATTAAATTCTTAATAATTTTATAATAAATTAATATTAACTTTATTACTTTTAAATTATAAATAATTATTTTTATTAAATTAATAATTAATTTTTATAAAATTATAATTAAAATATATAAAGATTAATAATAAGATAATATTTATCTTATTTAATAATATAAAAACCTTTAATAATAATTTAATAAAATTTATTTTAATTATAAAGTTTTTTAAATAATCTTTAATAAAAAAATATAAAAATATAATATTATTTTAAAATATTTAATTATTATAATTATTTAAGCTTAAAAATAAAAGAATATTATTAATACCCTTTATATTAAGCTTATTTTTTACCTTAATAATTAAAATTAATAAATTATTATTAAAGCTTTTTATAAAAAGATTATTAGCTTTTAAATAAAGCTAACCTTTATTAACTTTAATAATAATATTTAATCCTAAATATAATACTTTCTTAAAGCTAAATCTTCCTTAATTTAATATAAAAAGAAAAATAAAAATATTATTATTTTTAAAATATAATTATATAAATTATAAAATAAATTAAAGATAAATATTAATTATTATTTAAATAATTATAATAAGCTTATTATTATTAAAAGCTTTTTTAATAAATAAGCTATTAATATAATTAATACTTTTTTTAATCTTAATTATTTTAAATATATTAAGACTTAAGCTTAGTTTTTTTAATAGCTTAAAAATAAATATAAAGATTTAAATAAAAAGTAAAAAGTAAAAATTAAATTTATTAAATTAATAATAAAGAAATTAAATATTTTATAGATTTTTATAATAAATTTATTTAAAAAGCTAATATTTATTAATTTTTAAATAATATATAAAAGGCTAAAATATATAATAAGCTTATTTTTATCCCTTAGCTTTAAAATAACTTATTTAAAAAAGTATAAAATAATAATATAACCTTTAAAGATTATTATTATATAGCTTAATAAATTAACTTTAATTATTAATATATTAAAATAATTTAAAAATAATATAAAAAATTCATTAATATTAATTTTAATAATAATAATATTTATAATATTACTTAAAATAATAATATTAAAAAAAATAATAATAATAATATCTTTACTTATATAAAGAATGCAGAGATTTATATAGATTAAAATAAAGGGTATATAGATAAATACTACAGCTAGCGCGCAATTAATGCCCTGTTATTAAATTAATATAAGGCAATGCTAAATTAACTTTAGCAATAATATTACTATTACCCTCATTATAAGTAGCTTTTTTAGCACTTTATAAGGTTATAAATCGATTAATTACACTTAACTAAACTTATTTACATGATATATTAATTTATATCTAGTCTATATAGACTATAATCTCCTCTTAAGCACTTAAGTACCCTCTTACAATCACTCTACTACTACGCCTTAAGACTAAAGTAATCAGGGACCTACGCCATCGCTACAACATTAAAAAAAGGAAATCTAAGCGATTAAATATTATTTCTAATGCCAATTTGATTGATTCCGACGAGAAGTCAGTCGATTCAATTTAGCATTAATAAAGGGTGGTTATGTTGAGTTTGGTGACGATGGAGGCTGCGCAGGGCGCTAGTAGTTGCAGGCGTATAATTATAGGTCACGTGACTAAGTATCTATATACCCTCTAATTTAGTCTATATAAATCTCTACATTTTATATAAAAAGTAACTTTAATAATAATATTAATAGTTCGTTTTTTAATAATATTATTAATTATATTAAATAGAATAAATTAAATAAAGAGGAGTTATTAAAGTTTTTTTATAAAAATACTTATTTTTATTATAAAAAATTAAATTATAAGAATTATAAATACCTTAATAACTTAAATTATCTTATAATTAATATTAATTATAATATTTAATAAAAGGCTAATATTATTTATATTAAAAAGCTTTATAATATTATTTAATTTAACTTTATAAAGCTAAATAATAAGTTAAATAATTTAGAAAATATTTAACCTTAGGGTAAATAAACTCCCTTTTAAAGAATATAAATATATTTTTAAAAGAGATTTATATTAATAAGGAAATAAAAGGCTTATTTAAGGATATTATTTATAATTTCCTTATTTATATAATTAATAAGAAGCCTTAAATAGCCTTTTATATAATAATATATAATAAAAATAATATAAATTTAAAAGGAATTATAAATATAAAAATAAATAATATAATATTTATTAATATAAGCTTTATAATAAAGTTAATTTAAAACTTTAATATTTAATATATCTTAAGATTCTAATTATATTTAATTAAAAGATTTAAAGGGGAAATATTTTAAATAATTAATATAGCTTTAATAATTAATTTAATAATTTAAGATTATTAATATTTATAGTTATTTATAATAATAATAAATATAAAATATAATATAATTATTAATTATAAATAGCTATATAACTTTAATATATATTTAAATATATATTAATAAATAATAATATTTAAAAATAAGGCATTTATTACTTTTATAAAAGTACTTTCTTTAAATAAAATAAAGAATATAGCGATAGTTATATATAAGGATATTATAACAGCTATATATAAATAACTTTAAGAATTTAAATTATATTAATTTAATAATTCTTAACTTATTAATATAACCCTTTATATTATTAAGCTATTTAAATATAATATATAATTATATAAATCCCTTAATAATAATAATTTATAAAAGATAAAAAATGCCTTATATAATATACCTCCTTAAATTCTTAAAAAATAATCTTTTAAGCTAATCATTAAAAATTATAAACAATAATAATAATAATTAGATAATTAATAGCACTTTAATAAAATTAATAATAATAATATTTATTCTTTAAAGAAAAATAATATTAATTAAATTTATTATTATAAAATTAATATTAGTATAATTTAAATAAAGATTTTATTAATTTTATTAAAATAAAAAAATTCTTTAATTTTTATTATTTCTTTTTATAAAATTAATTATTATATTTATAATTAATATAAAAAAATAAAAATAAAATTATATAATAATAAAGCTTTTTATTAATAAGCTTTAATTAAAATTTCTAAATAATATTATTATTTATTATAAACTTTTAATAAAATAAAATTTAATTATCTTATATTATATTATAAATATAATTTTAAAATTAAGCTTAAGCTTAATATAAATCTTATTATAATTATAAAATATAAGCTTTTATAATAAATATTTTAAAAAAAATTAAAAGTAATTAAAGCTTATATTATAAAGAATTTATAAAATAAATTTATTAAATTAATAATAATATTATAAATATCTTTTATTTTTATAATTATTAAATTAAATAAGAAATTATAATTTTATATAAACTTTTAAAAATTAAATAATATTATAAAAAAAGATTTAAATTCTTTACCCTTAATTAAAAAGATATTAAATTATTTAAATTAAATTAAAATCTTTATAAAGATTAATATATAATAAGCTTTTTATTATATTTAATTATTAAAAGAAAGTAAATATATAATTACTTTTTAAACTTAATAAGGTTCCTTTAAATATAAAGTTATTTTATTTAGCTTAATTAATAAATTATTTATATTTTAATAATATATAAATAATATTATAATAAAGTTCTTAAATAATGTTTATTATATTTATATTAATAATATTATTATTTATTTTAAAATAAAGAAAGAATATATATATTATATTATAATAATTTTATAAAAGTTATAAAATATTAAATTATAAATAAATTTAAAGAAATATAAGTTTTATATATAATATATAAAATTCCTTAAATTTATTATAAGTATAAATAATATAAAAATTAACCTTAAGAAAATTAAGGCTATTTATAATTAAAAAATATTTATAATTATAAAAAATATATAATTCTTTTTAAAATTTTATAACTTTTATTATAAGTTTATATTTAAATATAGCTATATAATTAAGCTATTAATTACGTTAATATATAAAAGTAAAGGGTTTTAATAATTCTTAGCTTATTAAATAATATTTAACCTTTTAAAATATATTTTAATTAATATTTTAATATTAATATATTTTATATTTAAATTACTTATTTAATTAAAAATAAATACTTTTAATAATATAATAGCTAATATCCTTTTTCATAATAAAGGGATAATAAATAGTATTATATAAGGTATTTTTTTAAATTTATAAATATTATATAAATAAACTACCTTATTTATAATAAAGAATTATTTATAATAATTTATATTTTAAAGTTTTAAAAATTAAAGCTAATTAGCTTATAATTAATATTATTTAAAGTTATTATAAATTATTATATTTTAAAATATTTTAATATAAAGTATCTTTTAAATTATTAATAAATTAATTAAATAAGCTTATTACCTTAATTTAATTTAATTTTATTTTATAAGCTTAGGATTTAAAATATATTAATAAATACTTTATTTTATTACTTTAATATAAATATATATTATATAATATTTTTTTTAAAAAAAAAACTTAAAAATTCTTAAAAAGAAACTTATAATATATTTAGCTTATAAATAAATAATTTATTAAATTTTACTTTATTAAAGATATTAAGTATATAATTATTATTAAATTTATTATTTATAAATATAAAAGATATAATAAATATTAATAATAAAAATATTATTAAGTTAAAGTATAATATTATATTATTTATTCCTTTTAAGTAATTTAAGTTTAAATTATTAAATTCTTTATTATACTTTAATAAAAATAATTTTATATTAAAGTATTATTATAAATTAACTTATTATAATTATTTAAATTAAGAATTTATTAATAATTAATATATTATATATTATAAATAATTAATAATATTTAATTATAATAATTTAAAAATAAAAATAATTAAAGATATTTATTTTTATATTATAATAATATATTTAAGCTAAAATAAAATTATATAATTAATTTAATAATAATATTAATAATTAAGGCTATATATTAATATCATTATTTATATTATTAATTATCTTTATTATTTAATTAAGTATTTATATAATAAGATTTTAAGTTTATTAAAGCCTTTATTAATACTTTATTATCTTTAAAGGTATTTAATTATTAATTTTAAAAATATATTAAAAAATAAATATAATTTTAATAATCTATTAATTATAATTAATTACCTTTTAAAAATTATATAATATATCCCTTATAAGGATATTTATATAATAATTTAGGTTATTTATCTTTATTATAAGGATCCTTTTTATATATTTAAGCTATTTAAATTTATAATCTTTAATTATAACCTTTAATTTATATCCTTTTTATAAATAAGCTTTATTAAATATTAAATATTAAATAAAAGCTTTTTATTATTAATTATTTTTAATTTTAAAGTTAAGTAAAGAATTTATTATAATAAATTAATTAAAGGTTATAAATATCTATTAATTATTATTAAAATAATTAAATAAATATAATATTAATATTTAACTTTACTTAAATATATCTTTTATATAATTTATTTAATAATTTCTTCCCTTTTAAAATTTATATAAGTTTTATATTAAACCTTTTTTTAAATTAAAAGTAATAAATTAAATAAAATAATATAAGCTTAATTTAAAAATATTTATTATAATAAGAAATATAATATATAATATAAACCTTTTAAGGCTATATTAATAAGGCTTAAGTAATAATATAAAGTATATAAGATTAAATAATTAAGTAATTAATTAATATAAATATAAACTTAATTTTAATATTAATAATTATATAAATATTATTAAAAAAAACTTAAATAATTAATTATCTTAATAATAAGCTTAATTTTCTTATTACTTAATAATTTTATTAAATTATTAATAATAATTTATATTATTCTTTTAAATTTAAAGTATTATTAACTTAATAAAGCTATAAAATATTTATTTTTAATTAATTTTATTATAATTTTTAAAATTTATTATTTAAATAATTATTATTATAATTTAAAGATAAGCTAATTAATAATAAAGAGGAATAAAAGATTAATAAAGTTATTACCTTAAGAATATATTATAATATATTTTAATATTAAGTTTATTAAAAAAGCTAAGATTTAAACTTTAAATAATATTTAATTAATAATTTTAAATATATATTAATAATATTAAAATATATTATAATTAATATTTAAATTATATTAAATTACCTTATTAATTATAAAAATAACTAAATATATAACTTTAAAAATAAGAAGTTTTTAAATATAATAATAATAATAAGTTAATTTAATAAAGTTAATAGTTATAATATTTAAATTATTAATAAAAAATAAGTATTTATTTAATAAAGGAATATATTAAAAATAAAAGTATTATTTTATAAAATATAATTATAAATAATATAAATAATATTATTAATTATAAAACCTTTTATAATAAATAAATTAATAAAAAAAATATTTATAATATTAATATTATTAAAGATAATATAATAATAAGTTATAAATAAAATATAAATTATTTATAAGAATAATATAATTAATATAAAAACTCTTTATAAGGTATTAATTATATTAAGCTTTTATTTAATATAAAAATTATTATAATTTAAGGTTTTAAGGCCTTTAATATAATATTAAATTTTAAAAGCTATTTTTATATTAATTTAAAATATATTATTTAATTATATAATATTAAAATTAAGGATTTAGTTTTAAAATATAATTTATTTTTAATTCTTTTTAAAAAAAAGGGAGTTATTAAGGTTATAAGGCTAATTATATATAAGGCATTTTATAAGGCTTATTTAGTTAGCTTATTTTATTAACTTAATTAACTTTAAAAGTAATTATAATTTAACCTTTAAGTAATTTTTATTTTTCCTTTTTTTTAAAAAATAATCTTAAATATAAATTAATTATTCTTTATTATTATATTATATTTTTATTATTATTTTAATATAAAGATTATTTTAATTATAATAATTAAACTTTTATAAAATCTTTTAAAATTAATAAACTTTAATAATATAATAAAACCCTTTATTATATTAATTAATTTTATAATAATAATAATTTAATTTTAATTTTAAAATATTTTTATAGTTCTTTAATTAATATAATAATTATTAAATATATTATTTAAATATTATATAATACTTTTATATTTAATACTATTAATATTATAAATAAAGCTATTTAATTATTTATATAATTTTTAATATAATCCTTTTTAATATATATATTTAATTAATTCCTTGATATAAATAAAAATATATATTTTAATAAAATTTAAAATAAAAATAATAATTAAAATAATAAATTATAATTTTTTTTTAATATTTATAAAATAATTAATATTTAGTTTAATTAATTTTATATTATATTCCTTTTAATTTTTAAAAAATATATAAAATACTATTTTATATATTATATTAATATAAATATAAAATTTTATTTAATTAGTATAAAATTAAAACTTTATTTTAATAATTAAATAAATATTATATTTATTAATTTATATAATAATTTAAATAATATTAATAAAAATCTTTATAAATTAAATAATTATTATTTAAGCTTATATATAATAAATTTAATTATAATTACTTATAATTTATAATATTTTTTATTTTATTAAGATAATTATTATTATTTTAGCTTAATAAAAGAATTTAAAGAATATAAATAATTTATAAAGCTTATTAAAGTATATTAAAATTAGATTAAACTTTTTTAAATTAAAATATTTATATAAAGCTTTTTTTTAAAATTTTTAATTATTATTTAATTTTAATTTTTAATATAATATAATAAGATTTTATATTTAAAATCCTTATAAATATAATATAAAATTAAAAAATATTAACTTTAATATAATTATAATTATATATATATATTATTAATATTAAAATAATTAACTTTATAATTATAATAATTAATTTTATAATTATAATAATTATAATTAAAATAATTTTAAAAATAATTTTAAATATAATAATCTTTATAATAATTATAATTATAAAAAATATTAATTAATATTTTAATTAAATTTTTATTAATTATATAAAGATTATTTATATTTTTTAAGTTTCTTTATTAAATTTAAATAATAATAATTATTATAATAAAATAAAAAAATAATATAAATTATAAATAATTATAATTAAATTTACTATATATAATTTTAAATAATAATTATTTAATCTTTTATAAATTAATATTATATTAAAAGCTATTAATTTATATTAAAATTTTTAATATTAAATTATAATTTTTTATATTAATAATATTAATAAGCTTTAATATAATTATTAAGTTATTATAAATAAAGTTATTTTTAATTATTAATTAATTTAATATTATTAAGAATTATATTTAAATACCTTTATTATATAATTTAAGCCTTTATAAATATAAATTATTTAAAATAAATAATATAAAGCTATTATCTTTTAAATTATATAATATATATATAAGATTTATTTTTACTTTTATAAATATATAATAATTATAAGCTTATTTCTTTATATAAAATTATTTAAAAATAATTATTTAATTAAAATCCTTTTAAAATAATTATTTAATAAAGATTAAAATTATTTATAAAATAATTTAACTTTATATATATAATTATTACCTTAAATTAACTTAATAAAATAAATTAATAAAATTAAAATTATAAAAATTAATATTAAATATAATAAATAAGTTTTTCTTAAAATAAAGATAATTTTAAATAATAACTTAAATTTAATTATATTTAAAATAATTAATATATTTATAATTATATTTAAAAGTTATAAGATTTATTTTAAAAATATTAAAAGTTTTATAAATATTAAAGTAAACATTATAAATAAAAAAATAAATAATAAAAAAAGAAAAAGGTTATAAAAGTTCTTTAAAAATATAAAATAAGTAAAAAGAATTAATAAAATATTAAATTTGATTTATAAATAATTAATAAAATAATTATAATTTAATAAATATAATTATAAAAATATAATTATAAATCTTTAATTAGCTTTATATTTAAAAAGGGTTATTAATTATATATTAATTAAGGAAATAATATATAAAAAAAATATTTATATATAATAAAGAGAGTTATTAATTTATAAAGTATTTTATTTAAAAATAATATTAATAATAAAATTAATATTTTAAATAAATAACTTTAATAAATTATAAAGCTTTAATATAATATTAATTTATAAAAGTAAATTAAATAATCATTATCTAAGGCTATATATAGCGAATTTAACTGTAATTACCTATAACCTATATTATCTCTTATCTTATTAAGATAATTATTATCGTTCTAGCTTAGTAAAGAAACTTAAAGAATATAAATAGTCTATAAATTATAAAGCTATTAATATTAAATATATTATATATTAAAAAGGCCTTTATTTTAAAAATAAATTTAAAAATAAAGATAATTATTTTAAATTAAATAAATTTATTATTTAAAGTTTTATAAATATAATTATCTTTTAATGTTTCTTTTAAAAGAATTATAAAGATTAATTATAAAGATTTATATATATATTAACTTTATAATTTATATTTAAAAGTTAATATATAAATATATTTTTAAAGTATTATTTTTAATATTTTTATATTTTTTATAATAAAATATAATTAAAATTTTATTTTATATAATAAAGATCCTTTTATTTAATTAAATATTTTATATATTAAAAAGGTTATTATTAAATTTAATAAAAGCTTATAAAGAAACTTAATAAATAACATTATAATAAATATATTAATAAATATAATTACCTTTTATATAATTAATACTTTTATTTCATTTTTATTTTATATATAAAATATAAATTAACTTTATATTTATTATTACAATATAATTAATAAATTAATTTAATAATTATTATTAAAAATAAAAAAAACTTTTAAAATAATATAAAAATAAAGATATTTATAATATTTCTTTTAAAAAAATAATATAAAAATCTTTTTATAAAAAAAGAATTATAATATTTTTATTATTATTTTAAATATTTATTTATAAATAAATTAAATTATTTATTAAAGAATATTAAATATAATATTAAGTTTTATTTATTAAAAATTATTATAAAGTTTTATTATTATTATTATTAAATATATAATTTTACTTTTTAATAATTTAAAATATTTTATATTAAATTTAAAAATTATTACTTTAAAAAAGCTATTTTTTAAATAATAATTAAGATTATTAATAATATTATAAGTTAATATAATTTATTATTTATATTCCTTATATTTAAAAAATATTTTTAAATTATAAAGAATTTTCCTTTAATTTTATTTAAAGGGGACTTCCAGGAAGCCGAATGGACCCGGCACCCAAATGCTCCGTTTTTAGTGTAAACCCCACCAAAAACGAGCTTCCAGACTCCGCAAATCCAACCCCTTATTTCTCACTTATTCTACCTTTAAAAATAATAAAATAAACTCTTATACTAATACTTAAAAGCTAAATATTAAATATAAAATATTTATATAATTATATAATATTCTTAATAAATATTAAGAAAAGAAATAAGATTTCTTATATTAAAAAATATAAAACAAAGTCTATATATTTTAAGTATTATTTTAAAATAATATAATAAGATTAAAATAAATTTTTAACTTATTTATATATATAAAGTATAAAATATTATAAAATCTTTTAAAAGAATTAAAAATACTTTTTTAAAAAAGGGGGGGTAGAAAAATAAATTTATTTTTTATCTTTTTATAAAGTTTTATATTATATTATAATTTTAATATAAGATATATTATAATTATATATTAAATATTTATATATTATATTTTAATTTTATATTTTATAATATATTTATATATTTAATAATATATTTAATTTATATATTTATTATAAGATTTATTTATTATTAATTTAGTAAATATTATTATATATTTTATATTTTAAATATATTATAATACAAATAATATTTATATATATAAAAGGAGATTTTATAAAATAAAATATATTTAATATTAAATTTATTATAAAAGTTAAAACTTTAATTTTTTAATAAATCTTTATTTTTAATCTTTTATATTTTTATATATAAATATATTAAAATATAAGGAAATATTTTTTATTATATAAAAATAGGTAGGTCTTATATATAAAATTAGTTGAAAAATATTAAGTTAAAATTAAAAGTTTTATATAAAATATAAGTTTTTAGATTTTAGTAAGAAATCCATTCGGGTGCGGGGTTCATTCGGCTTCCTGGAAGTCTACTTTATATTAAAAAGAATAATAATTATTTTAATTATTATAAAAGCTTTATAATAAAGAAATATAAAATATTAAATTAATATAATTTTTAATATTTATAATAAATTTAATATAAATAAGATTTTAATATATTTATTATAAAATAATATTTATATATAATAAGAAAGAGAAAAGTAATACAATTTATATAAATTTATTATAATTAATAATTATAATTTAATATTTAATTTATTTAATAATTTAATTATTTTTTAATTATTTTTAATATAATTATATTATTATAATAAAATAAATAAATTTATATTATTTATTTTTATTTTTAATATAAATAATAAATAAATAATATAATTTAAATTTAATAAATCTTTAATAATGATTTTAATATCTTTATAATTAATTTTATATAATTAATTTTAAAAATTTAAAAATAAATTAAAGTAATTTATTATAATTTGAATTATTTCTTTTATTTAAAAAAAAATAATTATAATTTAATATTAAAGCTTTATTAAAACAATATAATTATAGCCTTTAATAAGCCTTTAAAAAAATTTAATAATAAAAGTATTTTTAAATTAATTAATTATAATATATTTAAATTTAAATTCTTTAATAAATATTAATATACTAATATTTAATTCTTAAAATTATAAATTATATAAAGAATTAAAAATAAAATAATATAATTTTATAAAGATTTTTATTTTATTATTATTAAATATAATAATTATAATAAAAAATATATCTTTATTTAATTATTAATTATTTAATATATTAATTAATATTATTTTATAATTTTAATTTTTTTTAAAAAATAAAATATATAAATTAAACTTTATAATATAATTTAAGCTTATTTATTATTAATTTTTAAATATTTATATAATATTATTAATAAAATATATATTATAAATATTATTATAAGATATTTAATAAAATTATTTTTATTTTTAATTTATGCTTTTTTATTTTAAATATTAAAAGAAATTATTTTATTATTATAATTATATAAATTTATAATATTATTTTTATAATTATATTTATTTATTTATTTTTTAAAAAAAGAATTTAATATTTAATATAAATTAAAAAATAAATTAATAATAAATATATCTTTTAATTTTAATTATATTAAAATTATTATAATTCTTAAAAATATTATTAATTTTTAATAAAAAAAATAAAAAATAAAATTATTATAATAAATACTTAATATTAATTAATTAATTAAAAATAATCTTTAATTTATTTATTATTTTTTAAATTTAAAGACTTTTAAAAAAAATTATATTAAATTAAATTATTAATTTTAATAATAAAAAAACAATTTTAATTATATATTATATTATATTTTTTTAAATTTTATTAATAATAATTTTATTAATAATTAAAACTTTAATTTATAATTTAAATTTGTAATTAATAAAGAATTTAATTAAAAATTAAAAATATTAATTATATATAATAATATATTTTATAAATAGTTTTTAAAAAATAAAAAAATAATTTAAAATAATTTAAATATAATAATTTATAATATAGTAAATAACTTTATATTAAATTATAAATTTCTTTAAATTAATTTTAATTTTTTTATAATTTATATTAATTTATATTTTTATATAATTAATTAAAATTAAATTTTTTATATAATATATTAATTTATTTAAATAAAAATAAAAGATTATTAAAAAAGTTTTTTTTTTTTAAATAATATTAATAAAAATATATTAAATTAATAAAATTTTAAATTAATAATTAATTATTTATTTTTAAATTATTTAATATTTAAAATATAATATATAATAAATTAATATTTAGCTTTATATTTATTTTAAAGGAAAACTTTATAAATTTTATTTATAAAAATTATTTATATTCTTTAAATTCCTTTATTAAATTAAAATAATATTAATTATTTTAATATAATAAAAAATAATATAACTTATAAGTAATTATAATTAAATTTATTATATATAGCTTTAAATAATAATTATTTAATTCTTTATAAATTAATATTATATTAAAAGCTATTAATTTATATTAAAACTTTTAATATTAAATAATATCTTTTTATATTAATATTAATAAGTTAAATATTAAATTAATTTATTATAAATAAAGCTGTTTTAGTTTAATTTAATATTATTAAATATTATATTTAAATGCTTTTCTTATATAACTTAAGCCTTTTATATATAAATATAAATTACTTAAAATAAATAATATAAAGCTATAATCTTTTAAATTAAAAATATATTTTTATTTTTATAAATATATAATAATTATAATTTTATTTCTTTATATAAAAATATTTAAAAATAATTATTTAATTAAAACCTTTTAAAAATAATTATTTAACTTATTAAATTAATATAAAGATTAAAATTATTTTTAAAATACTTAACTTAATATATATAATTATTATTAATTTAATAAAATAAAATAATAAAATTAAAAATAATTATAAAAATAAATATTAAATATAATAAATTAAGTTTTTTATAAAATAAAGATAATTTTAAATAATAATTTAAATTTAATAATATTTAAAATAGTTAATATATTTATAATTATATTTAAAAGTTATAAAATTTATTTTAAAAATATTAAAATAAAAATTATAAATAATAAAAATAAATAATAAAAATAAGAAAAAATTAAAAAAATCTTTTAAGAAATATAAAATAATTAAAAAGAATTAATAAAATATTAAATCTTATTTATAAATAATTAATAAAATAATTAAAACTTATTATAATTTTATAAATATTTAAATTATTAATTTATATTTAATAAATATTTTTAATTAAATTTTATAATTTAATATTTATATATTAAGATTATATATATTTTTATTTATTAAATTAATTAATACTTTCTTTTTATTTTTTTTAAAATATTTTATTTATTAATTTTCTTTAAAATATCTTTTATTTTTATAATTTATTTCTTTAATTACCTTTTTTTATTATTATTTTAATTTTTTTAATATATTTATTAAATATAATATTAAGTTATTTTAAGAAATATTAAATAAAATAATTATATTTATATAATAAAAGTTTAATTTAATTTTTATTTATTTATAACTTATAAATAATAAAATTATAAAATTTAAATTTATTTTTAAAATAATTTATTTATATAATAAAAATAATATTTATTTAAATTTAATTAAAGTAATTAAATAAATAATATATTATTAAGTTTTTAATATTAAAGTTTTTTAATTTATAATATAATAATTCTTTAAATAAAATATAAAAGACTTTATATTTATATTATATAATATTATAATATAATTAAATTAATATATTATTTTTAATTAAGATTTCTTTTAATTAAGATTTTAAATATTTTAATTTTAATATATTTTAATTTAAAATTTAAATTATATTTAAAAGAATACTTTTTTAAGTAATATATATATATATATATATATAATTAATAAAAGATTATTAATATAAAAATAATATATATATATATAAATAAAAATATATAATTAATTTAAATATTAATTATATAATATTTAATTTTATAATTTATAATTTAATAATAAAAATTATAATATATATTATAATTTTCTTTTTATATTTAAATAATTAATAATTAATTAATCTTTATAAAATTTATATTTAAATATATAATTTAATTAATATATTATATATAAATAATATTAAATTAATTGAATTTTAAATTTAATAAAATATATATAATA